>APFE030699628.1:95875-176266 GCA_000404065.3 Pinus taeda | reverse complement strand
TAATAATCTAATAAATGTTGTCCTTTCCTGTTCAGAAAGTCCTAATCCTAAATTAATATTTTGAGGGTTATGCTCGGTACCAAGATTTATCAATTCAAATCTTAAGGTAGAACTTTGGATTTTTGAATTGGTTACATGTTTGAACCTGTCTTTAATGTCATAGAGATCTTCAAGTTTAACCACAGGTTTTGGTATGGAGTTTTCCTCATGCTTCTCTTTCATCTGAAGATCATGATCATTTTCATCAATGATCTAATTATTATAGGATTTGCCAGAAGTTAAGAAATGTAAGATGTCTTCATCATGTTGAATACTCTCCAATTGGTGATATTGTCGGGGACTGATGGCCTAAAGATCAACTCTACCGAAAATCTATCTAGACTAAAATCTTCAGAAGGAAGGAGTTTAGAAGCAACAATAGCCAACATGTTAGCTGCTGCATTCTGGGATTTGGGAATGGGTGAGATATTGAATGCTAAGAAATGAGATAAAAGTTCGTGGACTAAAGACTGGTAGTGTTTGAGGTGATTAGAGAGACAATGGATTGTGTTTCGAACTTGTTTTATCACAATCCCTGAATCGCCGAACAGTTTTAAATATTGAACTTTCAAGCCGATAGCTTTGTATAATCCTTGGATCAAGGCTTCATACTCAGCTGTATTATTGGTGCATTCAAATTCTAATCTACAAGAAAGCATTGTTTTTTCTCCCTCAGGGCTGACCAAAATAGACCCTGCTCGTGATCCTTCACTAGATTTTGAACCGTCAAAATATAAAGACCAAAATAAATAATTATCAACATTTTTATTTACAAAATTCTCAGTAACATTAACACATCTAGATCTGTCAGTTTTTGAAAAAATTTCGATTTGTGATGTGAAATTGTTTATTGAGAAAGGAGATGGTTGGGCAATATAATTGCCAAAGAATGATTCAGAAGAATAGTTTCCTAAAATATTGTTGTTAAATGCAGTTGGTTGATTCTCTTGTTCGAATTTTGTAACAGTATGTGTCATGTGTTTCTCCTGATTGATTCTTATCTGGTTTGGCTTTCCTTTGTAGGGCAGCCACATATGAGACCAATCGGTAGAAATATACCCATGGAGCTTTTCCAACCAATCCATGCTTAAAATTAAACCATAGAACTCAGGTATATCGACGATTAAGATATCAATTCTTTGAACCACTCGTGGATCAGCCGATAACCTGATTGTAACAGAGTTTATTTCCCCTAAAACCTGGACTTTAGTTCTATCTAACTACACAATGTGAATTGAGGACTTCTGGGGTTCTATGTTCAGTTTAGAACAAATTGAAGCTGGCATTATATTGGATGATGCCCCAGAGTCAATCAAGCAATTATGTAGATTTCGATTGTAAATTGCGTACGTTAAGAGGAAAGGAGGGGTATGGGAATTTGATCTATCTCCAATTAGAATCGTATCAATTGCCTCAACTCTACCAGAAGGTGGTTGTCCTGAATCGCTTGCAGTTCTAGTAGTGGGAAGAGGCGAAGAGTGAACTGCATTAAGTTCTTTGAGAAGCAATGTTTGTTGATGTTTCAATTTACTGAGTTCAAACATAGTAATGTTTGCCTTAGTATTTTTCATATCATCAACAATATTATAGTCCATTGAGTCTGATACTACCAACGTCTTAGATGATGTAGGTATATTGGAGGATGACGGTTGATTTTGAGATACTGTTGCAGCTGGCTTCCTTGTGGGTACCTTTTCCTTCGTAGTATTGGTACCTGCACTCCTTTTATTTGTATTGGCCTGAACAGGTTCAGGAGTACTTTTTCTCCTGGTAGTCACGGGAAAGGCTTCTTGATCGGCTTCGGTATCAGAGTTAGGCAGTATAAAGTCCCACATTCCATGGAATTCAATGACTTCCTCTTCTTCTAATTCATCGGATGGTGTAATTGTTTCTTCTTCTTCTTCTTCTTCCTTAGGATCTGAATCTGCATAGGATATAACATTTGGAGGCTTGGACTCAGGCTTCTTAAAATTCCTGTAAGGTTTCTTTGTTGAGGACTCTGCTACTTGCTTCTTAATCTCAAACATTTCATTTGACATGGTTTTGAGGACTTTTTGAAGACCCTCCATATCGTATGGATCTTTGGTGATTTTCTTCTTTGAATCATCCTTGAAAGACACTTTTTTGGATTTCCGTTCCTCTAGAGCAGCTTTCTTTTCCAAAGCGATTACACATTTTTCGACAGCGAGGGCTTCTTTCATGTTTTCAGCAAATGTAGGTTTTTTAGCCCTATCTACAAAAATGGCTATATTTGAGGGTAAGGCTGTAATGTACCATTCTCTCCTAATTTGTTCACTTGACTTATCATCGGTAGGGATTTTGTTCAAGAGTTTGTTAAATCGGGAGTTAAACTCCTTAATTGGTTCTCTTGACTCGATCCTTAGATTGGAAAGGTCATTTATGAGTGTAGCCAAGGATCTATCATCACCGTATTTGGTAAGAAACTGTTCCTGAAAGATATTCCAACTGGTGATGGATCTAGAGGGCAAGGAAAAATACCAAGACCCTGCTGATCCTTGTAATGTGTAGGGGAACAATCTAACTACAACAGCTTCTTCTGTTACTCCCTTCAAATTAACTGACAACATGAAATTATTTATGTGTTCCTCTACTAATGTTCCAGCATCTGGATTGAACTTTGGTAACCATTTTTCAGGATAATCGGGTAACGGATGTAAAGGCGCAGGCATAGTGACTGCACCAGGACTTCTCGATGGTGTCTAAGCCATTTTGGGAGTACCAACGATTGCCTGTGGTGTTCCAGGTGTTTGGGGAGGAGGTGGAAATGAAGACTGAAAGGATTGTGATGTTGGAGGTGAAGTCCCTTGGTGAACAATAATATGTAATGGTGAAGTGGGTGTTTGACTTCGCACTGGTGATAATGAGATGGATGATGATGGAGAAAAGGTTTCACTACCAGAACCTTCAGTGTTCTTTTTAATCCTTTTCCTTTGGGGTAAAGGCAACTCAGGTGGTTCAATACCAAGTTTTTCACTTTGAAGTCTGGTAAGATGATGAGGTAGGCGGAATTGTGAAGTCTGACTGCCTTGTGATACTTCAGATCTAGGAGGTGAAATAGCGAAGCCCTGAAGTTTCTGGATGATAGACTGAACTTCAGGGGACTTCGGGCTTAAACGTTCTGAAGTATAATAAGGTTGAGCAGTTAGTTGATCCTTCCTCTTCTCGTCTGGATCCTGGTATTTCAGAGTGCAAACGAGAGGTTCGAGGAGAGGTGGAGGGTGATTTACTCTATGAATGGTCTGTAGGTTTTGACTTACTCACCATTCATAGTGGATGGCCCTCCTTCTAGCGCCAGAAATGTTGATGCCCCGAAAATCGTTACATCAACATCGGGGGATAATCACCCAGTCCGGACCTTAATACAACTCCTTTTCTGTTTGGGATGGTGGCTCCGACTGGATATAATGGGACCAGTTTCCCAATAGTGAATAAAAGGGGGTGAATGAATGATTGGTTTTCAAATAAGTGATAATAAATGGAGGACTTATTCTATGAACGAAAATGTAAATGACTATTTTATCCCGGGTAGCTTCTATTCTTTAAGTGTAACGTTTAATGATCTATGTTTGCTGATAGGCATATAGATGACACTATGCAATAAACAAAGAAATTCATTTAAATGATAATTGCTTCGTTCAAGTAGTTGAACGAAGTAATTGATAAAGCGATATTACACTTCTCTTTTATATTATCGATATATGCATGATTGAAAGAATAGAAAACTGTAAACATCCAATAGTGGAAAGCATAAAGTTTACTGTTAAAATACATTCACATATTCAATAATAGCATAAATGACTAAACAACAATTCACATAAAAGGAATAAATTCAGACATAGATAATAGTACCATATGAGTTGCGAATTATCCCCTACGCCAATCGCAATTTAAATTCCTTCTTCCGATTCAGAAATGCTTTAAAACAAAGGCAATAGTGCACATTCATATCAAAGCTTCATTGTCAAAATTTGAAAAAATTTGGTCCAGTCTTCATAAAAGAATATGCTTGAAGTACAGTAGTGCAACTTCAAGCTTAAGTCATATACAAAAAATTACGACCCTTTCTAAATGCATGAAAGGGTCTATAAATACTAAACTAAACTAACAAACTACAAAATTAAAATGCTACTAAATTGGTATAATCCGATCCTAAAATATACCCTCCCATAGTGATCTGGAAATCGGCAGCGATGATTCATTCTTCTGGATGTTTTCCCTTTGTCCTGAGTTGGCATATTGCCAACATTGGCTCCACTTCTTGAGGGCGGCTGAGTTGAGAATTGATTTGAGCAGCATAGGTGACATCATGTATATCGGGGATGATACACCCGATCACATCCATCAAGCATTTCAGGGCGGCTCTCTGACTGTATGGTTAACTAGGAACAACCAATAGGTGTCCCAAGTTAAACTTTTAATCCTTGAGATTAATTTCCCGTTTTTTCAAGCTCTTGGTTACATGACTGCTCCAATGTCTTGGCTGATAATAGTTTACCTAGTGTACATTGAGAAATCATGTTAGATAAATCGAGAGTGTTATTGATCAAGTCAATTAAATTGTTGGTAGATAATTTGCATCGGGAGACAACTCTCTCTGCTTTCATTAATTGGGACTACCATTCTGTGAATAGGATTTCCTTATGGGATTCTAAGATTTTGGGCAAGTTTTCTGCCTTTCCCTCATTAGAGTCCTGCCATGTAAGAAAATCTGTCAAAGTGTCTTCGGCTTGCTCCAAATCCTGCCTGGCGTCCACTGACTTATCTATTATAGATGATGTTATGTCGCATAAAGGTTCAACTTGGGCGATTTCATGACATAACAGTCTTATCTACGTTATTAATGCCGTGTTGATTTGCATTACCTCTGCTCTGAACTCGGCCGGCTGGGGAAAACTCTTGAACCTTTCTACCTGGGCTGATAATTGAGAAATTTTCTCATCTTTTGTTTTTGCCATCTATTCATTCATCGCCTTCAACTTTGATAATGCCGCTGATAGTTCCTTTTGTTTCTGAATTGCTCCCGAATCAGTCCTCTTCTTTTCTTCCTGCAACTGTTTATTTAGCTGCTTGTTTAATTGTTTCTGTGTGGACAATTGCTGGCGTAGCTGTTCTGACTTCTGCTACTCTTCCGATACTTGTGCTTGCAATAAAGCGATCGCTTGATCCTTTTCCTTCAATAAATTGCTTACCTCCGATGCCTTATCCATGGTGGCTGCCGAATAGGCGCCAGCATACTGAGATAACTTGGTTAGGTCATCGGAGGGGTCAAATTCTTCTCTCCATACCACGTTTTCTGTTATTGTTTGTTCAGGGAACAGAGAAGGTTGATCAATCCTTGTTCTTTTCTGCTGTTGTTTTATTACAGCCCTGTGTTTCGGGCTATAGAAAACATCTAGTGGAGGAATGTCCTCTACTTGCAAAATAATTTGATCGGAGGGGTTTTTTGGAATTATTTCTACTATTGTACTTGAGGGTGGACCGTTGGTTCCTTTGTTTGGAACCTCCTGTGATGCTGTATCTTGTATATCGGCAGCTTTGGACGTTTCAGCGTCCGTTGAAGTTTCAAGATTGCCTATAATGGTATTGAATTGTTGCCATTCTTCAAGCAATTTTGGATCTACTTGAGTGTCAACATTCACTTCTTTTTTGCTCTACTCTTGCTACCTTTTCTGTTCTTCTTCCCTTATCCTTTCCTGTTCTTTCTTTTCTGCTTCCTCTCGCTCTCTCCTTTGTGCCTCTTCTTGTTCTTTTTTATGTGCCTCTTCCTATTCTATTCTTCGCAGTTCCTCCTGCTCTCTTCTCTAGACTTGTTCATAGATTGTAGATATAGCAGGAGGTTCATTAGTAAGCTATTGCTCAGGCTCGCTTGACTGAATTGCTGGGGTAGTAGCTAACAAATATAGAGGCAGAGTTTGCAACCTCTGTTCTCTAAGTTTGTTAAATTCTACCAACCCGTCGTCGCAATATCTCATCCTGGCTAGCTGTTGTACCTGGAATATTGACTCAGCGGAGGAGAACAGGTCATCAGACTCATCTTCCTTGTGCTCGACTTTGGTAAGCTTGGCTTGATCTAGGGCATTATAGATGATTTTCTTCGGGTCGAAGCGTCTATTAGGCAGAGTGGTGAGACTTAAGATGTTAATTTTTTTTGTCTCTTTCTCTACATGTTTATAATCATGCAGAGAATAGACGCCACACCTGGGAGGAAAAGGAGGCCAAACTTTCTTTTTTGAATTTCTGAGAGTTTTCGTGGCTGAAGTAGTTGTAAGCTGATATACGATTTCACGAGCTAATAGCTTGTCTGGTATGTATAATGGGAGGACATGAGGTCTGGCCTGACTGCCGAAAACTCTGAAATAGGTGAACTTTTCTTCTCCAAACCATGTTCCCAAGGCTGTTAAGTCAATTTCAGCCTGAGAGGAGATCTTAGGGTAGGTTTATCAAAAATTGCATAGTAAAAAGGTAGCATAAATCCATTGCAGATTTGGTATAAATGGTGCTTATAATTAGTTTTCCATAGCTTCTGGTGGTAAATATGAATAGGCATAGGGTCCTGTTGAGTCCATCTCCACCCTAAAATGGGAAACTCGGAATTGAAACAGAGGGTATCAAAAATGTAGGCACTAAAATAGAACGGAGGGATGAACCTATTGGTAACACGTGATTTATTTCTAAATTCAAGAATAGTCGTGGCCAACTTATCCGATAATATATTCCCCCAATCCATAATTTCACTATTACATGCTGCTTCTATCAAAGGAACCATTTCTATAGAAAACTTAGAAGAATCATGCAATCCCCATAGTCGGCACATCATGGCTCCAGCATAACAATAAGGAGAACATAAAGAGTCGACGGAGTACTTACACGAAGACTCATGTTTGTGTTTCGCCGGGTTCTGTCTCCATTCTCTTATAGGTGCTGACTCGGTCTCATTCTCATCTCGAAACATCTCAAGAAATGCTTTATTATATTTCTTCTCTGGCTCGGGCAAGTGGTACATTTGTCTAAAATTGTTGGGCTGAAATGAACCAAATATTCTTCCATCAACAGTGCAGAATTTTCTGCCCGTAATTGGAATTGCTTCGATTTCCCATCTCACCACATCCGTATATGGAAGAATTTGTTCTCTAGCTGCTATCCTATGAAGGTAGGAATCAGCCAAATCCTTCAAAGTAGCATCGAATTTTCGGCTTGAACCTGTTGAGGCTTGTACTGATGTTTGCTCAGGTTCCTCGGCTTCAACCAGGGTGCAAATATTTTGCCAATTAGTGTTGCCAAGGCCGAGACATGTGGTATCTGAGATTAATCCCTTCTTGCTTGGTCCCACATCGGTGGCATGTTGTCCTGTTATCATAGGAGCCGAAGGCATTCCAGACTTCTTAGATTTCTTTCCCATCGTTACTGTGGAAAAATTCTGCGCAAGAGAAAGATAGACGTAATGCAGAGAATAGATAGCTAGAACCAAATATGAAGAAATTGTGTCAATCAATGGGAAATGGACAATTTATCATAAGGATCCCGCGGATGCAAATATTTGAAAAGATTTAGGCATGACTGCTCATTAATTGGCCGTTAATACCTGTCAATCACTTAATTGTTTGTTATATCCTTTATTTTCCGAATAATGGTTTAAGTGTGGATTTGATTTGTTTTGGCGGTTGGACGTGAGCGAATCTCTATCAGGAAGAGAAAAGGCTTTCAATGATAATTAATACATAATATAGTGAAATCATATTGATATTTTTCGAAAATCGCGCTTTTGGGTTCATCGCAATCGACAATCGGAGGAAGGCTTGGGCAATTTTATTTGAGTCTTATGAAATCCCCGATCGCCGATATGCGATATCGCTTGACTCGCATCGGGAGTTTGAATGATGAGAGCTTGTTATGTTCACGTCACATTCCCCAATCACTGATTGCGATATCGCATCGGGGCAAAGGGGAGAGGCCTTTTATTATTTGTTTTCCCGATTATCCATCAGCTATTTGGCTTTTATCGCATTGGGGAAAATCAATGGGTCATGGTTTATGCATCCTTTTGTTATCGTGATATGCGATCTTGCGATCGCTTTATCGCAATAATAAAGGATTATTCATTTTATTTTAAAGACCGATTATTTCAAAGGGTTTGAAGCTATTTTGTTTATTTCGGAACCTTTTGGAAAGTGATGGATTAATACCAATTTTAAATTAAAAGGGACCCATTTCAATTTATAATTTTCTAAAGTAAGATTAATTGAAATGGGGGGTTGTTGTATAGCACAACAACACCTTACATCATTCGCTGGTAATCAGGCGATGTCTTTCCATGTTCGACAATAGAACATCTTTTCACATGGATCGACTTGTGCTTTGGGCAAATATTGAACGAGTTTGAAGACCCAGGATCTAGTTTCATCCATCCACGCTGCGATATATTCAAGAAAAATAAAGACATCAAATGTACATCATAGTTTCACAGATAATCATCCAAGCCAAGGGATGATGGCTCTACCAGAATCATCAGTCTACCACACAGATGGTTGTTTGTCCCATGTACATGAGAATGTATTTATAAAGATGAGCATGGGAATGCTTGCCTCAGCTAGATCATGAAAATATTATGAAGATAATGTATTGTATTATATCTTATTACAAGTCACCTTCTAGTTTGAAAAACCTCGGATCCTCATGGTAAAGCATTTCACCCGACATCAAAAGATTTACAACCTCATGCTTTAGGGGGCAACTGCTATAGAGATATTTGGGCACTGCAACCCCAATCACATATGTCCATAATCCAAGGGATTCTAAACCCCTAAAAGTGTTGTTTCATACCCTAAAGGAACAAGGTCAGCTGATTACATCATTTCCCAAAAGTTCTCCCTGAAAAACTACTTAGAACTGGTCAAAACTGAACCATACAGACTACTCCATGTTGAGGGTGAAATGCATCTCACCTATCACATGCAAAGGGTGCGATGCATACTAAAAATACCTTCTGTAGGGTGCGATTAGTGAGATAGAAAAATGGCAGAGGCATTTTGCTAGGTGGAAACCCAGAGAATCTTCTAGAAACTACTCATTTAACACTTGCCTCTCTGAATTTTCCCAAGGATGAGTAAGAGATCATGAAATCTCCAAGTGGAACCAAGAACTATCAGTGAAATGACACTAATCAAAATCCTAGAAGCTGACTCACCCATCTACAAATATCTATATATGGATCCCTCATCCTAGAGATCTAGAGGCTAGACTTTTTTATTTTTGTGAGGAAGTGTTGTTGGTTTCTCTGTGAAACATTGTAGTGTTGGGTGATCTAGCTTTTCATGAGGTGAAGATGGCTTTCATGCTGGGAGGATGGCACTGGGTTAGACCGTTGGGTTGTAATCCTCTCTTCTACTACTTCTATCAATAAAGATATTTGAGTTTTCCTCCATATTCTTGTATATTTCTGAATCTTGTATTGGTGTATGCATTTGTATGATTAATATACATCTGATCCTATATTGTTTATGGTTATAGATCTCCATGCCTTGATGGTATTATGTTGCTTTGAATCTACAGGTGTTCTTTGAAGTGGGACATGTGAGGAAAGAGTAGTGAAACTCTGTCAAAGGGGGGAGGAAACAAGAAAGGAGCCAAGCGAAAGATTGAGGTTAGTACTCTCTGCTTCTCTCTCATCTATCTCCCATAAATGAAAACGCAAGTAACTTTAGTTTGTTTGTTTCTAAGATAGCTACCCATCTTAGTGGGACTAGAAGCTATGAATGGACACTAGTTTTCCTGATAACAATAGCCACTACTGATGCTTACATAAGTTGTAGAGTGGGAACATGACCATTAACAATGGGCATTTTTCTTGGTATTGTATCCTCGTGCTCAAGCATCCCTAGAGATTGACTTACCCCTATGGTTAGAACAGGAGGAGGAAGATGAAGTGTATCATACCACCACCCCTCCAATATGTACCCTAGATTCTATTATAGGAGGGGGGATACCTGATGAATATGACCTCATTGACCAGTTACTCCAAAACCAACCCCCCAACACCAAGCCTCTTAATGAGCTTGTGAAGGAATCTGAGGCTAATCCTTGGACTGAGTTCTGCCTAATGGACTGAAGTCTTTCTCATGTCAAAATGGTGGAATTTGGTCCATATAAAACCATGAAGATCAACCCTTATCTCTAATCCAACCAAGAAAGAGAAGTTGTGTAACATGTTGAGAGAACACTTAGATGCCTTTTCTTATAGCTATAAAGAAATGAAGGGAGTGTGTCCTTCAGTGTGTACTCATCACATCTACATCAAGGAAGGATGGAAACTAGTGTGCTAACTTTAGAGGAGAATGAACCCAACCCTCAAAGACATAGTAATGGAAGAGTTGCAAACATTTTTGGATGCAAGGTTCATCTACCCCATTTCAGATAGTAAGTGGGTGTCCCCTTTAGTTTTTTTCCCAAAGAAAAATGGGTTTGGGATAGGGTCCCTAGGGTGAATTTTGGGTAGGCTTAATCAATTTTTGAGTAGAATTTTGTAAATAATGTAGTCTCCATGAAATGTGGAAGCAGAGCGCGCAGCTAAGTAAGAGTCAAAGGGGCTTTAGCCCCATTGTATGGTTAAGTGATAGGATGGTTTTGAGACTCACCCATAGGTTGTGGGCCATGGTATTGTAATAGAAAGGCTATAAATATTTGAGTCATAGCGAGTATAGGAGGATAAATTTTTCTGAAGAACAAGTGTAAGGGCAAATTTTTAAGACAGGGAAATTTTGTTTTTATGTACTTAGGTGAAAGGGGAAGGCTCCTACAATTGAGTACATGAAGACCTTAGAAAGTCCACAGCTGAGTGCATGGCCCCTGCAGCTAGGTGTGTGGGGTGAAAGAGTCTATAATTAGAATGTTCAATCTAATAAAGGTTGGTTTTAGACCAAATCTATTGTATCTGTGCCTTGTTCTTATTTCTGTTAAGTTTATGCATCGTCACTTAATGATCTATTTTCTATGAAATAAAGTGTATTCTCTGCATGAATCTATTAGATATTTAATACTCATGCATGAAAATTATAATAAATTGTTTCATGAAAATATTAGATAGATCTGGTAATATAACTATTTGGAATAGGTAGATCTATGTGAAGGAAGATCTAGGGTTGTTATTTACTAAGCGAAAGTTGTGAGTTTACTTCTTTTAGGTCCAAAAATCCTGATTGTAGACCTTCGCAAAGGTCTGGGAGTTGTTTGGATAGAGTTGTAGTATTTGACCATACGAAGGTATAGATTTGCATGAAGGTAGATTTGAGCTTCAAGGGCTTTAGAATACACATCACATGGTCTTTAGATGCAGAAACTTGGTTCTAGCATCCCCTAATATTGCTTCAGGTGAGACTACAACCTGCACTATGTAGGTTGTTTTTGAAAGGGCCAGAAGTTAGGGTTTTGTTGGTTGGTGTGAATAAATCTGAACCTAGGTCAGGCCCCCTTAAGCTAACAAATGGAAAGTGGAGGATCTATGTGGATTACAGAGAGATTTAAAAAGCCACTAGAAAGACCATTTCCCTTTACCTTTCATTTATCAAGTTTGTGATGGTCTTGCATGGAATAAGTTCTTCTATTTTGTTGGATGGATTCAGTGGTTACAATCAGATCTAGACCAGCCCAGAGGACCAATATAAGAACACATTCATTTTTCCTTGGGGTACCTTTTCTTATAGGGTCCTTCCTTTCATATTATGTAAGCCCCTGCCACTTTTCAAAGGGAAATTTTGAGCATATTTGCTGAGCTAGTGCATGACTATGTAGAGATCTACATGGATGATTTCACTCCCTATGGGTGTGACTACTTGGACGCTCCCTCTAACCTGGGGAAATCCCTAAATAAGTGCATTGAAATGAACCTCTCATTTATTCTTGAGAAGTGTGAATTCTTGATGAATGCAAGGATTGTTCTTGGATATTCAATGTGTCAAGAGGGAATACAAGTGGACCCAAACAAAATTTCCATCATAAAAAGGGTCCCTACTCCTCAAAATCAGAGGTATGTTAGGAGTTTCTTGGGTTGGGATGGATATTATAGGAGGTTTGTCAAAGACTTCATCAACACAACCTCACCATTGTTTGGATTGTGGGCCAAGGACTTTGAGTTTTTCTAGTCACATAGTTTCCAAGAGGCCCTAGATATCTTGAAAGACAAATTGACTATTGCACTCATACTTAGAGGCCCAAATTAGTCTCTTCATTTCCACATCCATGATGATGCATCTGAAAAATTTGTAGGAGCAGCTCTAAGCCATATAGATGAAAAGTTTCCTTATGCCATTTACTTCATTAGAGAAACTATGTCTAAGTCTGAATTGAATTACATTGTAACTGAGAAGGAACTCTTATCTGTTGTCCAGTCCTTGGACAACTTCATACACTACGTTATCGGTTATAAAAATTTTGTGCATATTTCCAATGCAACTATCAAATACTTAATCAACAATCTTGATGCGAATGCTAGAATTATTAGATGGTTGCTTCTATTACAACAATTTGATTTAAGTATCATTTATAAGCCAAGCAAAGAAAATGTTGCATATTTTTTGTCTATACTTGTTTTTCCTGCAGCTGAGGAAGGGAGGGTTGATGATTGGCTACCAGATGAAAACTTATTTTCTATTTCAATCCTTTCTCCATTGTTTTCTCACATAGCCAACTACCTAGTTGTTGCAAGGTTCCCTCTAAATTTTTCATCTAGCGAGAAGAGTTGAATTGTAAGGAAGAGTGCCCCTTTCACTTGGATTGGGGGAAATAACTTCAAGTTGGGAGCAGATCAAATATTGAGGAGATGTGTCAGGGAAGAGGAATTCCTTGACATCCTCCAGCATGTCATGATGGGCCTTATGGAGGTCATTTTGATGTGAAGAGGACAACTTTCAAGGTTCTACGATCTAGATACTACTGGGCCACTCTCCACCAAGATGAAAGAAGATACACCAGTTGATGTGATCAGTACAAGAGGATGGGTAAACCTACTCCCAAGGATGAAATTCCCTTACAAACTCAGGTGGATTTAGAGCCATTTGACAAGTGGCGCATGGATTTCATTAGGCCAATTGATCCACCATTAGGGCAGAAAAGGTACACAATTGTATGCATTGATTATTTGGCAAAGTAGGCCAATACAAAGGCTGTCAAGGTAGCAACAAAGGATAACATGGTTGAGTTCTTAAGGAAGAATGTGTTCTACAAATCAAGGAAAATTTTAAGGATGTAAAATTATATTGAAGTTTAAAAACATTAGCAAATGTCACTAGTCCCTAATATACAAACTATATGATGTTTATTGATGTATTTGTAAAATTATTCAAATTTATAATGATTTTATATATAATCTCTATATAATGTTGGTGATTTTTAAGGTAAAATAATTTTATATTGTAAAGTTTGGGCGAATCATTTTTATAAAAAATGGAAATTGGTGAATTGTTTTTTTGGAAAAATCATGCAAAATTAGCCCACGTGCGAATATTAGCCCCTAAAAATTTCCATGCTACAGATTTGGGTATCCTAGAGAGCTAGTCACTAATAAGGGAATTCAATTGACATCACATATGATTGATATTTTGTTAAGGCATCATCATATCAAGTAGAAAAAATATACTACCTATCATCCTCAGGCCAATGGACAAGTAGAGATCACCAATAGGGCATTAGAAGGTATCCTCACCAAGGTTGTGAGCATTAGGAGAAAGGATCGGGTAGACATATTAGTGGAGGTCACTTTGGCCTATAATACAACTTGGAAGACAACTACTAGTTTCACTCCTTATGACTTGGTATATGGAAACAAGGCTATGCTCTCCTTTGAGATTGAGTATAATACTTTAAGAATGGAAGAACAGTTTGATTTAGATGTTACAAAGGCACAACAAGAGAGGCTACTCAAGTTAAATGGCATGGACAAATTTAGAATGTCTGCCCTCCTACAGACTTAAGTTATCCAATTGCAGAGGAAGGTTTGGCATGATAGGAACATCAAGGACAAGGTTTTTCAAGAAGGGGATTTGGCTCTACTATATTACTCTAGATTTAAGGACCTCAAAGGAAAATCGATGACACAATGATTAGGCCCATACCTGATAAAGACATTACATGACAATGAAGCTATTCAGATTTGGACCATTGATGAAGAAGGGATTCCCTTGCTTGTCAATAGCTACATATTGAAGGTTTACAGAAAGCCTCTATCCAGGGAAGAGTTCATCAGCACCATTAGCAAAGAGGTGAATGTGATTGGAAGTGTCCTAGCTTCTAGGTCACAATATTCCTAGATACTATTTTTTTTGTGAAAAAAAGGAAAAAAGAAAAAAACAATAAGAGGCCTAGATGAAAACCTCCATGAGGCATATGAGGCCCACTCTTGGGTTGAAAACCTCCTTGAGGCAGCCGAGGAGTGAATAAAAGGGAAAAAAATAAAAGACCCCTAGGTGAAAATTTCCCTTGAGGTGCCCAGGGAAAACATGAATGTTGAAAACCTCTCTTGAGGTAGCCTGGCTGTCCCTTTAAAAAAATTAATAATAATAATAAAGAAGAATGTCATGACAGGTATCTACAACCTATCCGTTAATAATTTCTGTCTTTTACAGGTTTTATGAAAGTGGAAAATTGCAAAGCTCCAAGGACAACATGGTCAAGTTCCATTCAATTTTTCCCTCCATCCACTCCATACCATCCATGCAAACCTTGTCATCACCACTCTCAACCATCCTCGAGGGTCAAAAACCCATTTTTAGGCCCTCTCTAGATTGCTACAGAATGCCCTGTAACTGCTATAAGGAGATCCTGTAGCACTACAATTGTCCTGAAATTATAGAGGAAAAGGATGTAATTGGGAAAATCATCATGCATGACCTATCCAAGGCTAATTAGGGTCCTCACACCTTTATCCAACCACTCAACCATCCACCATACATCCTTAATTCACAAAAAATCACCATATCTCAAAACTAACCCTAACCTTTATTCCATTGAAAAAAAATTAAAAAAATAAACATAGAGGACATTTCCTCCATTTCCACGGCCCTTCACTACCTCTTTAGGGCTCTAACATCGTCCTCCAACCCCTACACTCTTTCTCATCACTCCTCTAAAGTGAAATCCCTTGAAAATGAAGAAAATGGGGCTGCTATAAGATCTCCTGTAGCAACCTATGCCACTATTGAAATCAACATGAAACCTAGTTTTTCTTCCCATCAAGTTTAAAGGATGGTACCATCATCATGGAGAACCTTTCCATTCCTAAGAGGAATCTACAGCAGCAATAGCACCTAGGATATTAGCCAAGCACCTGCGCACATGAACAACATCACATCAAATACATAGAGAAAAGGAAGTATACACAGGAGTAAGAAGACAACAAGATAACTCCTTGAGAAACATCACAGAGGTCCAACACTCCATCATGCATCAATTGAGAATAAGGTAGGCACAAATATGGCAACCTCTAAGCTCCTACCTAGGTGTAAAATAATGAAAAATGTATGAATATCGAGGGAATGTCTTTTTATAAGTTGGAGGTGGCCAGTTAACTTGGCCACGCTGAACTAGTGAACAAAAGTGATCTATCATTCATCAGGCAACATAGGAGTGTCATATCAATCAAAATCAGTTAAGAGGAAGTGGGTGTTGATTACGAGGGATGACACAATGATCACTCTAGGTTTCCAAAGAGTCCATATGAGGAAAACTCATACTACTTACAGTCATCACAATGCTGCGAGCCCTAATCACAAATTGCATATAACGTACCAAATCTCAAAATTTCTTTCATCTTTGCTCAATTCGAAATTAGCTAAGGTAGGAAGAATCTTTGGAAGATATCAAGTGAGTGAAAATCTACTTTGTCATTCCTATAGGAGGCAGTTATAGGAAGTACATGAAGCTATAGGAAGCACATAAATTTCTATAGGAAGCCTCCAAGGGTGCAAGAACAATGCCTAAGGTAAATTTCATCTTCAATTATCATTATACCAAGACTTATGGTGAAAAGTAAGTGGCTCCTCTCATTCTTATGTCCATGATTTCCATGCTAGTGCACCTTGAACTCTCCTAGTGATTACAGTCATCTTGTGGATCAAAATATTTTTTTGGTCTTAAAATACAAGGGATATACATAATTGTCATAAAATAGAGGTTCCACCCCTCTATTCCCTTTGAATTAATATTGGATCTATCATAGGAAGAAACCTTCCTACACCTAGTTGAAAATAGAGAAGTGGGAGGGGGGTTCAATAGGAGAGAGCCTACAGATACTAAGATAATTCACATTCATCTCCCTACAGTACACATTTTTAGGAGGCATCAATGGTTAGGATTCTTTGAGCTGCTAAAATGATATGATGATGATATCACTTACGAGTTTTCCATGGCCTCAAAACCCTCAGGAAAGAGCCAGTTCTACCACTGCGGTGAAGGGATTACCCATTACCATCAATCTTGAGCTGATTAGTAGGGTGATAACACTTCCCCTAGGGGTCGAGTGGAGAAAATAAGGCAAGTCTAGTAGTTCCCTTGTTAAGAATAATTTCTTAACTAATGATGAGAAACCAATTGAAGATAAAAATGGAGCTAGGAGGGAGAGCCTCCCTTATCCCTAGGATGAGGTGCCCTACTATATCCTTAAGTTCATCTCTTGTGAAGGAAGACTGAGTGTATTCTATGGCTACTAGTTTAGAATTCTCCATGAAATGAGATTTGAAGCAAGATTTCCCATAGCCCAAAGACTCAGTGTGTCTTATTTCCTCCTACAATCCATCATGGACATGAGCCAAAAGGTGAAAGAGGGCAAGAAAAAACACATAAGACAACATGGCCTCATCAAAATAATAGTGGAAGATGCTTTGAATAAATTAAGAGTTCTTGTCCTCTGGTACACGTTAAGATATATGGATAGAGAACCCTTCCTTGACACTCAAGTCCTTGCACTTGGTGAGACCCTAGCCTCTAGTGCTGAAGGCAAAGAAGCAGAGGCAAAAGAAGAAGAAGAGGCATAAGCATAAGAGGAAGAAGAGGCAAAAGTAGAAGAGGAAGAAGTGGTAGAGGGATAGAAAATAGAAGAAGAACCATAGAAAAAGGAAGAGGTAGAGGAAGAACAAAAGGAAGAAGAAGAGGAGGAGCAGTAGGAAGAACCAAGCCCTAAGAAAACCACTTCACCTAGAGAGGAGGAGGTATCCCCAGAGTAGAAATTTTTGTCTCTTGAACACCCTTGTGGCTTATGGAGTCCTGACCTAGGTTCAGAGTTAGTTAGCCAAATAAATCCCTACACTACTAGCCCTTTCAGTATCAGCCCATGGAGCACAGACTGAAGTCTCACCCGAAGCAATATGAGGGGATGCTAGAACCAAGTTTCTACACCCTTGAGATGGTTGTGATGTCAATTTATTCCAACCATACCTGCCTTCGCATAGGTTTCTTTGCGCTCTATTCCACCCTTTAGTACCCTCACAATTTGTTAGAATCGGCTTTTGTGCAGCCCTAACTAGGCGCTGAGATGCTTTTGCACTGCTAGGGAAGAAAATTGTGATGTTTCCCAAACTACGCTAAGTATCTTACTTATCTTATTAACAGATCCTTATTATCTTCACGTAAACATATATTCTTCCTTGCATTCACTTAACCAATAGAGTTATACACATTCGCGCATCATATAAGCAATAAAAGTGAAATTCATACCCAATATAACAGATGCATAAACAAGAGATAAATACGCAAAAATGATAGAAAATTTCTCTTTATTAATACTTCCAGATGATTACAGACTCGACTTCACCTATGCACTCAGCTGTAGGGGTCTGCGCACTTAGCTACAGACTACTAGGCCTCTACACACTTAGCTGCAGAGCCTCTTCCTACACCACGACCCAAAACTTAGACTTACACTTCAGAGCTATCTCGCATACATCTTCATTCCTTAGACAATCCCATGGTTCAAGGACCATGGGTGGATCTTCTACAGCTGACATTACATTAGAAAAATAAGGGAAAACAAACCTATGACTCTTTAACAACTAGGCACTCTACACCCATAAAATGTTGAGTCTTTACATTGGAATTATGAAACCGGACCAAAATCTAGGCTTTAAGCCCTAAACTTCCCTTGCGGGATCCTACGCCCAACATCCCCCCAACATAAACATCATGACTTGCCCTCGAGTCACTCTGTAGTTGTGTAGATCTTAGCACAAAGACATCCTAGCTCTGTCTGAATTTTTGCAAGTTCAGCAGCGCAATGAGCAGCTACCTGGACTTCCTCCACACATTTTTCGGTGACCGCTATTGTTGAATTGCTGCCCTGAATCCTTTCTTGAGTTTCTTGCAGTTTCACGAGCTTCGCTTCAATGGATGTTGTAATTGTATATGCCTCATCGATCCATAGTTATAGGCGCGCTTTTGAAACTGCTTCTTTATGCCAAGCAATATCCACCTGTTCCTTGAGCGCCTTTGCCTGTTGCATCCTTGTAAGCCTTTGTGTAAGGGAAACCATCTGCACAGTCCCTTTTACCTCATTATATTTATGTTGCAACTCAGACGCCTCTATCTCTAGGCGCTCTACTTTTGGGTCCTCCTACAGGGTGGTGAGGACCTCGAAGGACTATCCAAAAAACTTCATGTAGTCTGCCACTACATTGTCAACATTCACCATGGCTGTTGTGACCGTGGTGGCATGTTGTTACCTAACCTCCAACAGAGTTGAAGGATGAGCCTTCAAATATAGTTCTTCTATCTGAAGGTTCAGCTCCAGCTAAACCCTAGCCATTTCAGCTCTTGTGTCGCACACCCCTCTCGCTAACTTATGTATGTGTGCCTCCACTAATTCCTCTACTTAAATGGCCAACTTGAGGACCATTCGGCATGCTTCCTTCAGAACCTTCACTATCTGTTTGTTCTACACCATTTCTTTGTTGCGTTGTAGGCTCAACTGCTCAATGTTGATGTGCTACTTTCTCATTACCTATATAGTGTGACTCTCCCTAGCCCAAAGTTCTGCGGTGACTCCATATTGTAAGAAATAGAGCGTCTCCCAACGGAGTGCAACCAAAGTTTAATCCAATCCCTTTCAAACTGCCAACCATAGGCCTGTTAGCCTCATTATTTGTAATGAGTGCTCCATCTGGTGGCACTATTGTGTTGGTCATCCTAGCGCGTAAAATTTCCTTGGCAGCTGAAGTGTCGACTGCAAGGCTAGTGGACACTATGCCAACCTGTAGTTGTGTCCGGAGAGCCCCCAATACCTCAAACTGCTCGAGGGCCTCCGTAGTGACTTCCTCATTGTTTCACTGATATCATGCAAGTCCCCTTTAGTATGGGTGATAGGGTCGAAAGATGTCTTTGAGGCCTTTGCTTTCTTTCATGGTCCTACCTGCTCTTGTGGTCGTGGATGTTTTAGCTTGGTGGATGTTTTCTACGTGTGTGCTCCACCTTGTTTGGTATCGGTCTCTGGTTCGGGTGAAGGTGACTTTTGTCCTTTGTGCTCTTCATCTGCCATTTTCTTTTGTTGCTCGACCAACTTCATGGTGTCACACACTGCCTGGGCATTAGCTATTGCTTCTTCTTTCTTGCACTTTTCTACCAGTTGTGCTAGCCACAATTTTGTCTCTTCCTTCTTCCACTACACGACAAACTTCTATGCTTCCACTGCGGAGTTAGCTGGAGCATGCCACTTCGGTGGCCAAGACTCAAGGACCATGAAAATTATGTCGTCGGTCACAAAGTATGGTATCTCATGCCACGTCTTCATAGGGTCCTTCTGCATCCTCATGAAGACATGGTGGAAGTTGGATTTGAACTCCACAAAGCTCTGCAAACTATTGTAGACAGTGGGCGATAACCACAGCTTGTGATTGATCCCCATCCTGATGTTCATATCCATGAGCACCCAAAATATCTTGCTCTCCCTTATCCTCTTCGCTTCCTTGGTGGCCCAAAACAAAGAATACTTCACTACCTCTAGAAGGTTTTGTGTGATCAATAGGAACTGGCTATCTTCAGGAAACTCCCATGCCACTAGTACTATCGACAATAGTAGCCATGCATAATGAAATGTTTTTCCTTGCTCCTGTGCCTCGCGACGATTCGCAAGGAACTCACTACATAGATAGTTTTCCCAGTTGAACTAAACCCCTTCTGCACATTGCACCGCTAGTGAAACCACTAGCATGGATACCTCATCCATGCGACACTACCACATCATCTTTCCTGCCAATATCTGTGTCTTGACCTTGAATGTAGGATTGTTGATGCTAGAGATGGCATACCCTCACTTCTTCTTCTCCAACATAAACTTCTTTTTCATTGCCTCCACGAGGGCCAAATCTCTACCTTTTCCTTTTGAAATGTTCGCTGGATATTCACTAAGTAAGGGAGCCATGTAATCCAGTGAATTAGATGGTCGATGATGGGGATGGGATCCTCCTACCATAAGCACTGATCATGCACCAAGCAGAGAAGCTTCCTGATGATGCAAACGGTCACTGGGGCACAATGTTAATGTGGCACGCAGAGCAGGTTTAACAACCCTGCTTTCTTGACCCCTCTGATCCATTTGTGTGGCTCCAATTCAATCATTCCAGCCGGAGCGTCCATTTTCTAGAACACTAGCTTCACAGTTGCTAAATATGGGAACTTCTCATGGTCCGCGAGGTCCCAATCTTCAAATTTCAGCATGGGAACCTGTCCCAACTACGCTCCCTCAAAAATAATATCATCTAGGAGCAGCGAGGTTTATAGAGAGCTCTTTCTCTCATCTATATCCTTTGGGACCTTGGCTTTAGCCTTTCGCGGAGGAACATATTCCAGTAGCTTGGTGATAGGGTCCACACCCTGGGTTTCGATTTCCATCTCTACATCCTCCTCCTCCACTAGGATTTCTTCAAACCCTTACTCCTCATCAGCCTCCAAGTTAATGGCCTTCCCTATTTCCTCCAATGTGAGCTTGGTCCTCAGTGGACTTCTAGGTGAGACATGCATAGGTATCATGGCCTTCTTATCTTTCTTAGGTCTCGGCGTGCGCAATGATTTAGGGACCTCAACAATTATTATGGCACTCTCTGGGGCTTCCACTTCCATGATTTCCTTCGCAACTTCCTCGGCTATCACCAATCCCATGTCCATCCCTTCTTTGGGTGCTAACATAGTGTTATTCCACAGTTCTCTTAGTGTCTCTGGTAATTTTTCAAACAACGAATTCACTTTCAGAATATTGAATAAGTCTCGGTTCATGAATACCTGAGTGCGCAACAACTCAGTTCTCAAATTTCCAAGTGTTGTTTGCTGGACAACCACTTGTAATTTATAGTTCCTTTTGAATTTGAATTCGACTGTTCTCCCCACATTTGGTCCATTGGTTCTAGATTGGTAGTGGATTTTCAAGAATCTAGCCCATAAAGTTTTCCTTAAATGCTTGCCTCCCTCTCCGTTTAGCCTGAAACCAACCATCAAATCATGAATAGTGACTTTAACAGTCACTTTCCAACCAATCTACATGTTAGCGTAGTTGTCCTTGCATTATCGTGGACCCTATGACACTTCACTACTGCACGTAGTCTTGGCATCACACAGTTCCCAACCAGAGTATTTTATAGTCTCACACCTCCTTTCAGCTACCTAGAGCACTAAGACTGTACTTTGGTCAGCTAGTCAGATGATCGGGCCACCTATGTATGGCTTCAAATGACTGCCATTCACTCTTCCTGGGAAGGGTTCTCCATTTAACTTTACCAGCTATACCGCACCTCCATTGGTAATCTACTTAATAGAATATGGCCCTAACTAGTTCATTCTTAACTTCCCTGGAAATTTATCAAACTTACTATCATACAGTAGCACCAAATCATTCACCTTCAAGATGTGCAACTTAATATGTCGGTCGTGCCATGCCTTTTCATGCCGCTTTTAGACTTGCTAGTAAAATCTAGCTAAAAAACATTCTTCTTCGAGCTCATCCAGCTATACGAGCCTCTCTTCTAGGGCTCCACAATCTATCATACTTGTGAGCACTACTATGCACAGACTAGGCACGATATACTCCATAGGAATTATAGTTTCCACTCTATAGACAAGCCTAAAAGGTGTTTGTCCCATCAGTTTCTTGCATGTCGTTTGTTAAGCCCATAACACTGCTAGTATGTGTATGTCCCAATCACTTCATTGCACATTGCATACCTTGGTCAGCGTGGTTTCTAGTACTTTGTTGAATGCTTCTACTATCCCGTTAGCCTGTGGGTGATACGGTGTGCTCTTCTAATGATACACCTTAAACGCTTCCATCAACACCCTGATCATTTCATTCAGGAAGTGAGTACTACGATCACTCATCATGATCTTTAGGCATCCAAATCATGTTAGTACATGCTCAAAGAGAAACATCACGGTAGTTGTGCCTGTGCAATCCTTCACCAATTGCATTTCTACCCAATGAGTCAAATATTCCTTCGCAGTGATAATATACCTGACGCCTGTCTTTCCTTGAGGTTTGATGAGCCCCAAAAAATCGATTGCCCACTTTTCGAAGGGTTGCAACATCATTTGTGGATTCAAAGGCATCTTGTCCCTCTACGATGGCTTACCTATTATTTGACCTATGTTGCACGCCTTGCAATACGCTTTTGAATCCCGATTGAGGGTTGGCCACCACAACCCTGCTTGTAGAATCTTTTGCACGGTTGCTATTCCTGCATAATTTCCTCCCGCGGCACCCCCATGTGCATCCACGAGGATGTTGCCTTATTCAAATCCAGGTACAAACCTTCACAGTATTTATTCCCCATTTTCTATAGATTCCCAGCAATGACAGAGAAATCTTTCACGCGCATCACTAATTCCTTCTTTTGATGGATAGAGTATCCTTTTGGTGCAATTCCATCTGTTAGAAAGTGTATTATGTATTCAAAATGTTCATTCGCTACGTGCACAACAAAGAGCTGTCAGGTAATCCTTCCTCCAAACTAGTAGGTTCCTCCCTAGTCTCGATGCGTGACAGGTGATTTGGCCCTGCGTTCAATCTTCCAGGCTTCACAACAACTTCAAAATCATATTCCTGGAATAATAAAAGTCATCTGCAGATGGACCCCCCCAACATAGGCTATTAACCAAGTATTTTAGTGCGAAATGATCTGTATAAATTTAAAGTGGCCTCCTAGCAAGTAGTGTCAATATTTCTGGAGCACATACACCATAGCCAGTCCCTCGCGTTTAGTGGTGGAATAGTTCTTTTTTTCTTTGGATAATTTGTGACTTGTGAACGTGATAGGGTGATCCAAGCCTTCTCTTCCATCCTGTGTTAGTACTGCCCCCATTTCTATGCATGATGCATCAACATGGACATGAAACTCTTTCTTCCGGTTTGGGAAGACAAGAATCGGCACAGTAACCATCTTTTCCTTCAATATATCCAAGCTTTTCTTATAGTCATCATTCCAGTAGAACGTGACATCCTTCTTCAACAATTTTTCCATCGGTGTGGTGATCTAGGCACAACCTTTGATAAACTTTCTATAATATCTTGTATGTCCCAGAGTAGCGCATAGTTGTTTCACACTTCTTGGTGCTTCCAAGTTTAGAATCACCACGATCTTCGCGGGGTCTACCATAAGGCCTTGTCTGCAAACCACATGCCCAAATAGGTTCCAAAAAGGAACGAGAAACACACACTTCTTTAGGTTGAGCATGATTTGGTATCTTCCATAGGTATCCAACATCAAGCGCAAGCTCATTATATGGTGCTTAACCAACCCAAATACGATCTAGTCATCAAAATAGACCTCCAAGAACTTATGAATATATTCCTTAAATGTCTCAACAACCACGCGTGAAAGGATGGACGATGCATTCTTCAATACAAATGGCATGATAGTATATTGAAAGAAACCCCATTCAGTCACAAAGGTTGTCTTTCTCTTATTCTTCGATGCAATTTTAATTTGATGGTACCCCGAGAACCCATCAGTGAAAGAATATGCTTCCTGACCACCTACATTTTCCAACACTTCATCCATGAATGGAGTTGGGAATGGATCATGCACACAAGCGTCATTCAATTTTATGACATCTATGCATATTCTTATCTCATCCTTCTACTTCTCTTGCACCACTATTAGGCTTACCCAATCAGATTCTTCCATAGGCTCAATGATGCATGTAGCAAGAATTTTGTCTAGTTCTATGTAGAACTTCTCCTTGTATTTTGAATTTAAGTAGTAAGGTCTCTTCTTAACTGGCTTCGCGTCAGGCTTTAATGTGATCTTCATCACTCCTAAGTCTCTAATTATTCCATTCAAATCCATATACTTGGTTGGGAATAAGTCCTGATACTCGCGGAGTAACCCAACGACCTTATCCACCATCGTGTCATCCCAATAGTCTCCGATCTTTGAAAATTTTGGTTTTGCCTCCATAACAATGTTTACCTACTTAGTTTTCATCGGCATGGTTATATCAGGGTTCTCAATCTGTGGTCCTTGAACATCGTGGTGGCCTTCTGTTTCTGGAATGTTAATTTTTCATAGATCTTCATCCTCTTCTTTAGCGATTACATTATAACATTCCAGTGTGCAACTCAGTTGAGTAGCCCATTTAGGTTGCATCAGGTCTAAAGGATCCTATGGAATCCTAAAGATGGTTTCTTTTACTTCTTGTAGTGCTTCTTCAATACCATCAAACATGTCCTCCAAACTAAATTTCATTATGAACACTTTGCGTAGGATATCCCATTCTCCTTTCCCATTTCAAAGCTCTATTTCTACATACCAATTCATTGGGATAACATCTAGGGTATGACAAAATAGGTGAACCCACTCAAGTTGTGACTTTTCTCCATAGACCTGCATCCATTTGGCCAGATGCGCATGTGGATCATCCTGTCCATCAGACTTTTCTGTCAGTCACATCTTAGGCTTCCCAAATCATGTTCGCATCATTTTCCTATATTCATGCAAATCATCAAAACTCCCTTTGTGCGTACTCCACCATCTTGTGGGCGTAGTGCACAGTACCCAGTCCAAGGCTAAGAAGCATTTTTTTTTTGACACATCCCTTTCAAATTCATCCAAGAAGGTATCTACCTCATTTAGACCATCATAAGCAGGCATATCTCCTACTTCTGTCGATACGCAACGCAGCGATTGTGTCATCATATTTCAATTCAGCGTAGTTACCTCATGTAATTGATTCTTCCATCATTCTATTTCTTCATCAGAATTTGAAGTGCATGAGCTCTCGTGCTCCCATGTAATCTTCCCATCCGTGGTGGTATTCACCCAGTCTTGATATCTCATTGTTATCTTATAGATGCAGTCTAGATCATCATCACTCCCATACTCGTGAACTGGTTCCGTATAGTGTGATCCTTCAATAGGGTCCCGGGGTATAATTATGCGCAGTGAGTTCTTCTCAAAGATCATATTGCATTTCTTCAAATTGATTACCCCATTCATATCAATGGCCCAATCAATTCCTAGGAGTGTAGCGTAGGGATTGTTGTCATCAACAATCTCTATCACTATGAAATCTGCCAGCGCGCTCGCTCCTTCAATATCCATAGTTATTCCTTGCAACCGCCCCATGGGTATAATTTTCTACTAGTTCTCCATCCTTAGCTGAATTGGAGACCATTACAGTGCAGGTGGCCCCATTCATTCCCATGTTTATTTTAGTAGAAGATTCGCATCTAATCCCAGATCTAGAATGACTTGATCCATTTCGTATTCTCCAATCTACATGGTGAGTCTCATTTCATGCCCCGTCCTTATTTTTTGTTTTGCGATCTTCCGAACTATGTGCGGTTCTCCTAGTGTGGTCCCAACACATCTCTTGATGAGCTCCTATAGCCCTTTCATAGCCTTACTGCTGCGCAATAACTTCATACAGGTTTCCAAGAAAGTTGTGAGCATGGATGGGTCCATGTCTGGCTCCGGTTTATCTTTACTTCCTGAAGTGGAGGCCTCAGTGAAGCTCTTCTTAGCTTCCATGAAGGTTTCCCAAGAGCACTCCAAATCAAAATCAACTTCTTTCACCGGGGCTTTATGAACCCATGTACTGTCTTCCAACTGTTTTCCTTTGTCATCTCCCATCGTGATTCCACTTCGGAGAAAAATGTTTACATTTGGATCTTCCTCATGCGGCTCAAACCTCATCATCTGCAGGTTATGAGTCGAGGGAGGCATTAGCACTCCTTTGTCCAGTATCCTAGCTATCAACATAGGAAAAACTTCTATCTCACGATCAAACAACTTGCATACTTGCACGATGGGTGCATTGGATTAGTTCAATCATGGGGATAGTGTCTTGGTCCTCCACAGTTATATCAAATCAACTGTCCATGACCTCTACCAGGTCCTCCTCCACCTCAACCTCGTCTGCGCCCCTGAAATCCTATCCTCGTCATCCCTGCATTCTATTCAAGGGGCCACATTTTGGCCTGAACCCTGTATGTGGGAGTCCTATGCATCATTAATTCATAACTTATACAAGTATGTTTGTCATGTCCCACCAACCTACAAAATTTGCAGAACAACTATTGTGAAGTTTCTGTATACTTCTGTAACATATGGAAGTTATCTGTGGCATGTTTTCCAGCTATTTGAAAGATAGCGTACCACAAGGAAGGTGCTGCACTAGGTATTTCTTGAGCTTCCAACATTAATGGCATCGGTCCTCCTCCTCCGAGGTAGTTTGTAAATACTGAGAAGTGGTATTTGTCATGACCTTGACTCTTGCATTTCACGCACCACACTTCTTTGCACACTTCTAGTTGAACCGTCCTGTCCTGTTTCACACTTTGCATATGAAGGCACAAATTCTTTAGTTGTGCACAGATCTGTTGAACTCCTAGGTTATGATCTTGCATCGGGGTCTCATGTAGCCTCATAGAAATCTCCAAGGGCTCTGCCTGAGTTGTTATCTTCTGCTACAAAAGCACACTCCTTAAATGTGGTAGTAGCAAATCTACAAAGCACTTGTGATGTTGTCCATCTGTGAGATTCATATTGGCTTTTCGAATCATACATTTCAGCCTCTGATCCAACTCCCAAGGATCCTTGCCTTATAGCATCGTGATCTCTTTGAATCCCACAATCGACCGCGCTTCAGACTTAGGCCTACTAAATTCTCTATTTAGTGTTGTTTGGATATCTCTGACTAGTGCATTTGGGTTATCATTGGAATACTTAATATACTAGGTTAGCACACGATCCTGCAGGGCACTAACTAGTGTTACTTTCTTTATATGGTCATCGGTAACACCTTGCGCTTCCCATACATCCCTTAAAACGAACCAAATTGGTTAGGATCCTCATTTCCCAAACCTTTGAACATGGGAAACTTCATTGTGTTTTCCATACTTAATCACGGTGGTGGTGGAGCTGGTATAGGTGAAGATGGAGGTGATAGCAGTGAATCTGGTGGTGGTGTGGGAAGAGGTGGGATTCATGGAATCATTTTTATTATCAGATGAATAGCACTTCGCGAAGATACCTTCACGAGCTCTTCCTCATCCCCTCACAGAGGTGAGATCAAGGGGCTATTTTCTGGACCGTTATTTCCTTCATTCCTATAAACCTTTTTGCTTTGCGTAGCTCTGAACATCAAGGTAACTGCATAACCCTCTTTGCATACAACAACATTTTAATCCATGTATTCAAATATTTCACATACTTACCTTGCAGGCCTTTGATAAAGCATCACTTTGCCTCGCTATTGCTAACTGAGGTGTCAATCGTGAACTCAATAAGAAATCCTCCTATAATGCGATCGAGCCAATGATCGACAACATGTGTGATATTATCCTCTAATGCTTCCAACCTTCACACTAGCTCTGGGGTCCACATAATAGGACTGTCAAGTTTCCACCTTCCTTGGCTATCTGCTAGCTTTGCGATCCACTCATATAGTTCAGTAGGGAAGTATGCAAAAAAATATTTCATGTATCTCCGTATAAAGGTAGTTGTCTAGCCACTCTTCTTTTGACAGTCACGGGTTTCTATTCTCCTACACTACGAACTCGTGAATTATTATGTCCAACCAACCTTCAATTTCTTTCTTAGTTGGATTCCAACGATATGACATCACACATCTCTCATGCAGATTCTGGTCATGGCATCGAAACCATTTGTTGGCTCATGGGGGCTTGGCCCAGGTTCAAGGTTAGTTAGACAAACAAATCCCTAAACTACTGGCCCTTTTGGCATCAACCCGCGGAGCACGGACTGAAGTCTCACCCGAAGCAATATGGGGGATGCTGAAACCAAGTTTCTGCACCCTTGAGATGGCTGTGATGTTGATTTATTCCAACCATACTTGCTTTCATGCAGGTTTCTTCGTGCTCTATTCCACCCTTCAGTACCCTTGCGATTTGTTAGAATCAGCTTTCACACAGCCCTAACCAAGGGCTGAGATGCTTTCACACTACTAGGGCAGCGAACTGTGATGTTTCACAAACTATGCTAAGTATCTTACTTACCTTATGGAAAAATTCTAATTATCTTCATGTAAATAGATATTCTTGCTTGAGTTCACTTAACCAATACAGTTATACACATTCGCGCATCATATAAGAACTAAAAGTGAAATTCATACCCAATATAACAGATGCATAAACAGGAGATAAATACGTAGAAATGATAGAAAACTTCTCTTTATTAATACTTCTAGATGATTACACATTCGACTTTCCCTGCGCACTCAGCTACAGGTGTCCACACACTCAACTACGAACTACTAGGCGTCGACACACTCAATTGCAGAGCCTCTTCCTACGCTACGACCCAAAACATAGACTTACACTTCAGAGCTATCTCACATACATCTTCATTCCTTAGACATTGTGTTCTTCTTAATTTTAAATACTTAGAGCTTCTCTCTATTTATACAATCCCATGGTCCACAGACCATAGTAGATCTTCTACAACTGACATTACATTAACAAAATAAGGGCGAGCAACCCTATGACTCTTTAACAACTATGTGCTCCGCGCCCACAAAATGTGGAGTCTTTAAATTGGAATTACAAAATTAGACACAAATCTGGGCTCTAAGCCTGAAAAATTCCCTTATGGATCCTACGCCCAATAGAAAAAGGAAGAGGCAGAGGAAGAACTAAAGGAAGAAGAAGAGGAGGAGCAATAGGAAGAACCAAGCCCTAAGAAAACAACTTCACCTAGAGAGGAGGAGGTATCCCCAAGGCAGAAAATTTTGTCTCTTGAACACCCTAAAAAGGAGTCAATTGTTTCCATAGCTTCCTTCGACACACCAATAAAACCTAAGAAGACAACAAAGAGGAAAACTCTCCTCTACTTCAAAACAAGGAAAAGAACTAGAATTAAATAGGGGAATCCTCGAACTCCCACAAGGTGTTGGAAATAATACTGAGGGGGGGGGGGGTGAATCAGTATTATCAAATCAATATAAAATTTTCATTTCCATATTAAGATTCATGTACACTACTTCAGTTAAGGAAAACTACGTGTATACGCAACTGTGTGTAATGCAACAAGCGTATATCCAGTAAACTTATGATTCAGTTAGTTGATCCTTAATGAGTGCATCAGAACATTATTAACCATATGAAAAGTAACCAGGAGTAGTAAAACATAATAGATCATCTCACAAAATCAACACACATGAACACTGAGATGTAAGGTGGAAACCCAATGTGGGTGAAAACCACCTGCTACAATTCGTCTCTATCTTCTTTTAAATAGAAACTTCTTTTTACAATGATTCTTTACTAGTGCAAGCTTATACCAGTACGTAGGCTACTACCTGACGAAGGCTCCAACCTTCTCTCGTTCTCTAGCTTCTCCTAGAAGGGAGCTACAACCCCCTTAGCTCTTGTACTATCTGAGGTACTAGTACGTAGGTGTTGATCTATAGAAGGCTACGACCTACTCTTTTCTTCCAGGGACCATATTTCATAAATTTTCAAACTGGATACTCTTGAAGCACAACACCATAATCTGAAGGCCACATTTCATCCAATTTTCATACTGGACCCATCAATCAACACTAGCATCATCAATCTTTGAATCACCCAATACTGAATCACTGAACCCCTATCAACACCTACAGTCACCAGAGCATAGAGCAGAACACAAAACTCTGCAACAACGTTCAGATCTAACTGTATCATCAAAAATCATGCATCAGAGTGCATACGCTACTTGGAAGATCTGAATCAGTGTGTATACGCAACTTCACCAAAACGAACCAGTGTACATGTCATTATTACTTACTTATAACTTGCAACACTTCCTGACTTCGGACATACCGAAATTATTACATATACAAGGATAATATGTGTGTTAGCAATTAGATCTAGTCCATTAAATCACATAAATATAAGTCATGGTCTTGATCCATTATTAGATCTCATCCATCAACACTGAAGCTAAACACAATCAACGAAACTGAATATGCATAATACTGACACTAGTAAACAGTCATCAGAACTCATCAACAACCAGAACCACCTGTAACTTCAAATATCATAGCTCATATGGTATACGCTACTTAGATGTATCTAACCTAAATATGTATGTGCTTTTATCATAATCAACCAGCGTATACATTTGTAAATATTCATTCATGATTTGCAACTATTCCAAACTTGAGTTATACCCAGATCATAATATTTACAGAACATTACATGCGTCAATATATATATATATCTAGACTTAACAAGATCAAACCATATAGAGATGATTCATTCCAAGCCATTAGATCCCGATCTATTCTTAGATCTTGTTCTCCATCAACCGCTGAGATTCCTCCTTAGCTCAGATCAAGCAAGGTATCATGAACCCATAACCTGCATACTAGATCTCATGCTTCATCAGATATTCAAGATTTTCTGAATGCCTTTTTCCTAATGACCTTCTTCTCCTTTTATAGTCTTAGGCCTTACTCAATACCATGGTCCAAAACCATTTAGAACCAATACTAGGGACCCAATACCTGGGTTCAACACTTCGGACTCAATACCAAGGTCCAAAACCATAGGTCTAAATACCACAGACCCAAAAATAAGCTTTCCCACATGTATGCGCTTTTCTATGCATGAAAGTGCGTGCATATGCATACACAACTTTTGATCAGCAATCCCACGTGTATACGCTCCTTTGTATATAGTGAACCTACGTGTATAACATGCATGTATACCCTACTTGGTATATATCGAACCTGCGTATATACGCGACTTGGTATATAGTGAACGTACGTGTGTACACGACTTGGTATATAGTGAACCTGTGTATATACTTTTCTTTCTTTATTCTTTGTATTCTAATCATCAATTCTTTGCTACTGACCTACTGCACTATGATTTGTCATCTGTGTAAGTTTCCATCAAGGACAACACTTGTATCATAATGCCAACAATCTCCCCCTTTGAACTTGATGTCAAAGCTAACTTGTCATACTGAGAACTGTCATCTTAATGAGTTGTAATTTTTCATTACATCTGAACTGATTCATTTGAGCTGTCCTGCATCCCATGTATTCTGTTACATCTGATATCTCTTCTATAGATTCTGATACCATATTCATATAGTTATATATAAGTGAGTTGTTATTCTATGAGTGGGTTTCCATCAAGTACAACACATGCATCATAATACCAACAATCTCCCCTTTGGACTTGATGGCAACAACACCAAATCACTCTCCCCCTTTGACATCAAGGGCAAAGGGTGGACCAAGATATTCTCTTTCCTTAATAAACATTCCACTGTCCATACTCCCCTTGAGTACCTGCTAAAATCTCTGAATGAGCTCCCACTTTGTATATGCCAAGGTGTACCAATCTGTCCATGCTCCCTCTGGGTACATGCTGAAATCTCTTCTCTGCTAAAGTGTGATGTTCATGCTCCCCCTAACTGTAAGCAAGGTCTGCAAAAGGATGTTCTACAAGAACATGACTCTATCATAAATGACCTTCCTATCACCAAAGACTCATACATACATCCATCTCCCAACCCAATGGGGATATACCAATATTGACTCATCCACTCAACCAAGAGGGGATACACCAGATACCAAAATGTTTGTACATGACTGAAATATTACATCATCCTTCCCATGCATAGTGGGGGTACAAATTACATCATATGACCAAAAGGGATTCATCAAATGACTACAACAGATAGAGAAAAACTATTACATCATGAGTCTTGATATGACCTTTACATGACATTTATAACAGAGACCAAACATCTAAATAAGATCATGATAGTCATCAACAACTATCATACACAATGTATGATCTGCTCCATAAGCATCTGTCAACAACATCTAGACCAGCAACCTGTATATGTTCATTAGTGTATAAGTCATCAACCTATAACAATGTATGTCTGCATCAACTCATCCTTTTGAATAGAATTCTGCATATGACATACAAAATCATTCACATTATATCATATGTGAAAAATACCATATCCATCTCATCAACATAAAGATCTGCATGATCCAAGTATCATCACTTGGGAACATCTGCATCAATCAACATATGTAAGTATCAACCGATCATCATATAGGTAAGAACTCATCATCATCATGTCTCCAACAATGCAACTTTGAGTAATCATCCATGTATCTGGCACTATTTATCTTGAGCTCAAGATCATTTGTCAAGACTTCTTGATATCATCAACATCAACAACCCTCATCCACATGAGCACCAAGAACTATAGGAATCTTGCATCATAACTGTATTATATGATCTTTATGCATATGATGACAGTAGCATATGAGTGACTCATCATCAAGTAATGAAGATGTGTATTCAAGCTTTGTACTTCTCCTTATCCTTATGAAGATCACCATGTAAGCACCATATATGCATCATCAGAGAATCAACCACAAATCTGATCTGAACATCAACTATGTAACCCCAAGAATCATGTGAGATTTTGTCATGGACAACTCATAACCATATCATAGCAAGTTATATATAAGCATCATCACCAAGGACTACTAATCATAATGCCAACAATGTATTATTAAAAGCATATGCTCCCCCTGAACCTATGCCATCTTGCTTACTGTCAGATCTGATCAGGCATATATCAACAAGAAGTATCAAGGCATCATCATCATTAATTTAGGATCAAAACACTTTTAAACATCTTAGAAGTGTCAATACATATCCACACATCATCAACAGATTGTAACCATTATCAAATAGAGGAAATAATGGACTGAATCATATCAGACCCTTTTTCCTGAGCCTGCCCCTACTGCTTTTCGTCAAACTAACATATACGTGATTGTGCAGTAACTAACTCGCATATATATGCGACTTCCCTTTATGAAACTTGCATATGAGACTTAGGACACTGAAGTATTACACTTTTAGCTCCCTCTGAGTCTGTTATGTCTGTATATTGTGCTGCGCCACATCTTTCTGACTGTACTTCCTTATTCTTCCATATCTTTAAGTGTGATGATGTTTTCTCCTTTTGGTATGGTGCTCGTACTTTTCTCCTACATTCCTTTGTTGTATGCCCAAGCTTGTTACATGCATAACATATTACATGTTTCATATTCCTTCTATAGCAATCAACAGCTCTGTGACCAAACATATTGCAAGCAAAGCAATATCCCTTAAAGTACCTGGAACATGATGATCTTTTTGTATGATGGTCTTGAACCATTCTTCTTCTGCATCTAGTTGCAACATGTCCAATATTATGACATACATAACATTCAACATTATTCATCAGAGGACTAAAATATTTTCTTTGAAGAATTTCTTTCCTTGGCTATTGATGGGGTTGTTCTCTCATCTCCTTGTTGATTATTTTAGATTTCTCATTAGAGTTCCTTGCCTCTCCTTGTGAGCTAGATTCATCTTCAACAAATTCATAAAAACTGAGGCCAATTTCTATAGCAGGAGACCTTTGACTACTAAGAATATCATCCAAGATCTTAGTACTATCTTGAAATCGTAAGAGCTTATCCTTTTCTTCTAAGTTATCTTTTAGAATATTTACCTCAACCTGATGTTGCTCCTCTTTTTCATGATACTGCTTCTTCATGTTTTCTTAATCTTTTCTTCCTTCTTCCAACTAATGTCTTAGTTCAAGAACTTCATTTTCTTGCTTTTAAAAATCTTGGAGTAGTTCTTTATTCTACTTATTTAATTCTTCAAGATATTCTTTTAGCGAGAGGATCATAGCTTCAAGACTTTCATAGTAACTAGATCTATCTCTAAGTTTATTAATTGTTGTGCTCCTTTCATTGACTTCATTTCTTAATGATGTCACTTCATCTTGCAACTTTTGACATTGATCTTCCTTGTCCTTGAATAACTTCCTTACCTTGTTTCCTTCCTCTAGTTGAGCTTTTAGTTTGATAGCTTCTTCTTTGAAGACACATTCCCTTTTGTTCAATAGATCTTGTTGATCCCTAATTTTGTCTGTAAGCCTTTTAAATTCTACCTCTATTTGATGTCTTTCTTGCTCACCCATAAGAGCAAATTCAGTTGTTTCGCTATCACTTTCATGATCTTCAAATGGATGGATAAAGGTATCGCCATAGGATAACAAATTCATACCTGATAGTTATTTTAACACATATTTCATTAAATTTGGAATTAAAAAATGGATATGGAATTTTAAAATAACCAAAATAGTAAATTCTAATGATCTCTTTGTAATAAAAAATTTCTAATTTTAATGAAATATGTGTTTTTTTCTTGTTCATATTCATTATGAAGTGATTCGGAATCTGAAGTGCTTCTTCCACATATTCCCCAATCAATTCTCCCATTTTCATAGCTCTTCTGAGATGTCTTCTTATTCTTAGGAGCTTTCTTCTTAAGCTTCTTTCCCATTGATCTACGGATCTCCTTTAAGTGATCAAGCTTCTACCAAAGGACTTGCTCTGATACCAATTGTCGGAAATAATACTAAGAGGGGGGGGGGGGGGGGTTGAATCAGTATTATCAAATCAATATAACTTTTTCATTTCCATATTAAGATTCATATACACTACTTCAGTTAAGGAAAACTGTGTGTATACACAATTGTGTGTAATGCAACAAGCGTATATCCAGTAAACTTATGATTCAGTTAGCTGATCCTTAATGAGTGCATCAGAACATTATTAACCATATAAATAGTAACTAGGAGTAGTAAAATAGAACAGATCATCACACAAAATCAACACACATGAACACCGATATGTAAGGTGGAAACCCAATGTGGGTGAAAACTACATGCTTCAATTCATCTCTATCTTCTTTTAACTAGGAACTTCTTTTTACAATGATTCTGTACTGGTGCAGTCTTATACCAGTATGCAGGCTGCTACCTGCAAAAGGCTACAACCTTCTCTCCTTCTCCATCTTCTCCTGGAAGGGAGCTACAACCCACTTAGCTCTTGTACTAGCTGAGGTACTAGTACGTAGGTGCTAACCTACAGAAGGCTACAACCTTCTCTTTTCTTCTAGGGACCACGTTTCATAAATTTTCAGACTGGATACTCCTGAAGCACAACACCATAATATGAAGGCCACGTGTCATCCAAATTTCATACTGGACCCATCAATCAATACTAGCATCATCAATCTCTGAATCACCCAATATTGAATCACTGAACCCCTATCAACACCTGCAGTCACCAGAACATAGAGCAGAACATAGAACTCTACAACAACGTTCAGATCTAATTGTATCATAAAAAATCATGCATTAGAGTGCATACGCTACTTGGAAGAGTTGAATTAGTGTGTATACACAACTTCACCAAAACGAACCATCGTACATGTCATTAATTACTTACTTATAACTTGTTGCACTTCCTGACTTCAGACATACCCAGATTATTACATATACAAGGATAATATGTGTGTTAGCAATTAGATCTAGTCCATCAGATCACATAAATATAATTCATTATGATCTTGATCCATTATTAGATCTCATCCATCAACACTGAAGCTAAACAAAATCAACCAAACTGAATATGCAGAACACTGACACCAGTAAATAGTCATCAGAAATCATCAACAACTAGAACCACCTGTAACTTCAAATATCATAGCTCATATGGTATATGCTACTTAGATGTATCTAACATGCGTATGTACATGCTTTTATCATAGTCAACCAGCGTATACATTTGTAAATATTCATTCATGATTTGCAGCTATTCCAAACTTGAGTTATACCTAGATCATAATATTTACAGAACATTACATGCGTCAGTATATAGATCTAGACTTAACAAGATCAAACCGTATAGAGATGATTCATTCCAAGCCATTAGATCCCGATCTATCCTTAGATAGTGTTCTCCATCAACCACTAAGATTCCTCCTTAGCTCAAATCAAGCAAGGTATCATGAACCCATAACTTGCATACTAGATCTCATGCTTCATCAGATATTGAAGATTTTTTGAATGCCTTTTGCCTAATGATCTTCTTCTCCTTTTATAGTCTTAGGCCTTACTCAATACCATGGTCCAAAACCATTTAGAACCAATATTAGGGACCCAATACTTGGGTTCAACACTTCAGACACAATACCAAGGTCCAAAACCATATGTCTAAATACCACAGACCCAAAAATAAGCTTTCCCACATGTATGCGCTTTTTCGTGCATGAAAGTGCTTGCATATGCATACGCGACTTTTGATCAGAAATCCTACGTGTATACATGCCTTTGTATACAATCAACCTATGTGTATAACCTACGTGTATACCTTACTTGGTATATAGTGAACCTGCGTATATATGCGACTTGGTATATAGTGAACCTACGTGTTTACATGACTTGGTATATAGTGAACCTGTGTATATACTTTTCTTTCTTCATTCTTTGTAGTCTAATCGCCAATTCTTTGCTACTGACCTGCTACACTGTGACCTGTCATCTGTGTGAGTTGCCATCAAGGACAACACTTGTATCATAATGCCAACAATCTCCCCCTTTGAACTTGATGGCAAAGCTAACTTGTCATATTGAGAACTGTCATCTTAATGAGTTGTCATTGTTCATTACATATAAACTGATTCCTTTGAGTTGTCCTGCATCCCATGTATTCTGTTACATCTAATATCTCTTCTGTAGATTCTGATACCATATTCATCTAGTTATATATAAGTGAGTTGTTCTTCTATGAGTGGGTTTCCATCAAGTACAACACATGCATCATAATGCCAACACAAGGACCCCTATTCTAATTGAAGAATCACCAAGTAAAAGAGAGGAGATAGAACCCATTCAAAGGGAGGTTGAGAAAGTCACATCTCTTGGAGCCATATCAAAGACTTTCATAACCTATGTAAGAAATCTTGTTACCAGGTCAACCTCCTCTAAGAAACCCAAGGCACCTATCACATTCCAACAAAGGAAAAGGCATGCTATAGGAAACACATGAAATCCTACTACAGGAAATACAGACAATGCTACAGCAAGAGCAGATGGGGCAGAAAGAAGGAAATGAGGTAACACAACAATTCTAGGAGGGGGAAGCCTCTCTAAGAACATTTGAGAGATATTTTCTAGAGTTTCACGAGCCTAGTTGATAACCCAATTTGAACTCCTATTACAAGTTCATTGAAGGAGGCAAAGTGATCCCATATAAATTTGTAGTCCCTCTCTTCTTTGAACTTGAAGCATAAAGAGTAACGACACATAGATGGATGCAAATTGCCAAATCTAAGAAATTGGAAAATGTGGGCCTTATGGAAGAAAATCTCTTAGAGATGGGAAATGATTTGAGTGAGTTAAGGGACAGAGACTACACAATGAGGACACAACTGCAGGCAAAAAACACATGGTTGAGGAATAAATTTCAAGAGAAGGAGACTCAACAGGCCATAATGGCAAGCCTCTCCATAGAGGCACTTCAATGCAGATTGCTATCCAAATCCTATGCACTTTTCCTCAAATACTAATGGATGCAGTTCTAGATTAATGCATTAGCACAACATCGGTCCATGTAATTCTAGGACTATATGCATTTCATTGACTTGTGTGACAAGAGTAAAATTGAAGACAAAGCCAAATTAGTTGAATTCTATCTACACAACCTCACCTTAACTGACATGAATGTTTGGGATCCCAATGCAAATTTGGGAGACTTGAAACTAATGACCCTTGCATCTTGGATGAGACATGAGGAGGATAGGGCTAAGGAGGTGAAGAAATTATTGGTAAAAGAAGAATAACCCCTAAACATTAGGGTATAGCTAATAAGTTCCATGGCTGTAATTAGTAATAACAACATCATTTCCAATGGTGCTACACTTGCACCTAGATACCTTTCCACCCAAGAGAAGGCCATCTCCCACTTTGAGGAAACTCTCAAGTTGTTGGGGATAGAGAGCCAATAAGCATGTAAGATAAGATGGAATACCCTGCCATACAGACTTTGTTGGGAATAGGTCTCGTGGGGTCAATTTTGGGGTTAAAAGCCCAAGTTTGGGGGCTAAGGGCCTAAGTTTTGTGTAAAGAATGTAAAGTCTCCGTATTTTGTGGCCGTAGAGCATGAAGATGTAAGCAATCCAAAGGGTTTCCACCCTTAATTTAGATAGTTTTGTTAGCTTGATGAGATCCACCCTTGGTCTGTGAACCATGGGATTGTACAAAAAGGGAGTCTTAGAAGAGTCTAAGGCAAAAAAAAAGTCACAAGTTTGTGGTAGAGTCCTGAGTAAGTTTATGGGTTTGTGAGGGCTACGAGAGAAGAGTCTTAGTGTAGGAAGAGGCTCTACAGCTGAGTGCACGGGCCCCTGTGGCTGTGGGTGTAGGGTAGTCAATGTTTGTACTTGAAATATAGATTATTAATAAAGAGAAGTATTATGGAATTATTTGAGTATGTGTTATTTTACTTATGTTATGAATGTTGCAATTATGTTTTCTTGAATAATGGGCTTATGAATTAATTCCATATTAGCGAATCCATGTATTTTACTTCGTCATATGAACATAGGTAAGAATATATGTTTACAAAAAGATAACTACAATGCATGTTAAAGTTAACCAATACTTAGGCGAATCTAAGTAAATGCATAAGTAAGAATAATTGCAGAGGTGTGTAAGTGCCTGATCTATCTATCTAGGGTCCGCAAAGGATGATCAGAGACTTTTGAGGAGGCTTCAAGGATGAATAAGAGAAGTACTTTGATAAGCCCTAAAGGGGTTATCGATTTGCGCAATGGAAGATTAGGGCATAACACTGACATCACAACCATCTCATGGTGCAGAAACTTGGTTCCTACATCCCCCCATACTGCTTCGAGCGAGATGTTAGTCCATGCTCCATGGATTGATGTCGAAAGGGCCAGTAGTGTAGGGATTTACTTGGCTTCTTAACACTGAACCTAGGTAAGAGCCCATCAAGCCAACAAATGGTTCCATTGCTAGGACTAGGATCTACATAACGAGATGTGTGATGTCGCATCATTGGAATCCAACTAAGAAAAGAGATTGAAGACTAGTTGGATAAAAAAATCCACGAATTCACAATGCAAGAAAATAGGAATCCACAATTAACGAAATAATAGTGATTGGATAGATATCTATACATAGAGATACATTAAATATTCTTATGTTCCTTCCTGGTTGAACTATACGAGTGGATCGTGAAGTTGGTAAATGGCCAAGGGAGGTGGAGGCTTAACGGTCTGATTGTCTAGACCCTGGAGTTAGTGCAAAAATTGGAAGCCTTTGAAGATAAGATCATGCACAATGTCGATTATTGGCTTGACCGTATCATAGGAGGGGTTGTGACAGAGTTCGCAGTTGATACTTCAGTCAGTTATAGTGAAGCAAAGTGTCGCTTCTTCAAAGGGCTGCGACGTAAGTATTTGAAAAAATTAAATACTTGGATTAAGATGCTCTTATGTGAAAAGAGGGTTATGTAGTTACCTTGATGTTTGGGGCTACGTGAAGTGGAAGGAATTTCAGGGAGGGAGGAAGAAAAGGCCCTAAATATAGCCCATTGATTGAGCCTCCTTTGAGTGACGATGAGGGAGTAGCACATGCTTCTCTGCAGAGAACTATTGAATTGATAAAGAAAGGGTTCTCGTGAATACCTCATCCACCCAAACCACCACCATCTTCACCCCCAATGCCTACATCCTCACCCAAACCACCACCACCACCACCATTCAACATGGCAAACTCTGTAATGCTACATATGTTCAAGGGTCTAGGAAATGAAAATTCGGACTAGTTTCGGTTCATCGTAAAGGCTATATGTGAAGCTCAGGGTATCATGGATTATCAAATGAAGAAAGTGATGTTGGCTAGTGCCTTGCAGGACCATGCACTAACTTGGTACATTAAGTACTGCACAGATAATCCGACATCTGCATTAGTAGATATCCAAACTGAGCTGAATAAGGAATTTAGTAGACCTAAGTCTGAGGAAAAATCAATTGTGGGATTCAAAGAGATCATGATGAAGCCTGGTAAGACACCCTGGGATTTGGATCAGGAATTGAAATGTACGATCCATGAAGCTAACATGAATTTGACTGATGGGCAGCACCACGAATGGTTTGTGGCCTTGCTCCTACCTCATCTAAGGGTTGCACTATCACAACAAAATACTGGGACCTAGGCAAAAGCTTTGTAAATCAAGATGAGATTGCACGAGACACTGATGCAAGATACTAATATAGGGGTTTAGCAGATCCATGCGTAGTTGTAGAACCTTTGCCTTGAAATGAAAAGTCGAAAAAAAAGGCAAAACAGTTCAGCCAGAGGCGTGCGAAAAAGTGTGGTGCCTAAAGTGCAAAAGTTAGGGGCATGACAAAGATCGTTGTCTAGTTTTTGCAAATTATGTCGCAATATGGGAACCAATGCCTCTGGGGATTAAAGCTATAGCAAAGCCAAGTACAAGGCTCATGTTATGGTGTGCCATCTGTCAAGTAGTTGGGAAACATGCGACAAACAATTACCATTTGCCGCAAAAATTTGTACAGACACTACAATAGCTCTTCTGCAACTTCTATCAATCTATGGATTATGATGAGTGCAATTTCCAAAGTTATGAGTTAATGATGGATGGGATGCCTGCATACAGGGTATAGGAAAAAATGTGGCCTCCGGACCAAGGCATTAGAGGAGCGCGAGGCGAGTATCAGGGGCATGGCCAAGGCCGAGGTGGAGGAGGACCTGGTAGAGGTCGAGGGCAGGTTATTTGTTACAATTATGGAGGACGAAGACACTATGCGTGAGACCACTCGAATCTGACATAGCTATCATGCCACTATTGTACTTAGTTTGACCATGCTATAGAGGATTACCCCATATTGTTAGCTAAGATGCATGAGAAGCGGATGCAGCCTCAATAACCGACTCAGAACTTGTAGATGATGAGGACTGAGCCCCATGAGGAAGACCCTAAGGTAAATATTGTGTTGCGGAGTGGAGTAACGATTGGTGAGGATAAGGGGAAGCAGCCTGAAGAAGGTGAGTGGGTCCGCAAAGCACCAGAAAAGGAGACTGGTTTTGATCTAGAACGCGCAAAAGAAACATTTTTGGAAGCGAAGAAAAGTTTCGTTCAGGCTTCTACCTTAGGGAGTCAAGAGAAGTCAGCTGAAGAGATGGACTCATCCATGATTACCACATTCTTGGAGACCTACATGAAACTACTACACAATATCAAGATTGTTAAGGGACTACATGAGCTAATCAATAGGTTGGCTCACAAGGAAAAGACTACTAATAGATCACGCGTGGAAAGAAAGCTTGGTAAGCATAAGGCAAGAATGTGAACATTTTTCCGAAACATACATGGGAAAGAATGAGGAGAGCTGCACTACAGTGATCTCCAATTCAGTTTAGGATTGCCATCCAATGTCTAGTTTTGAGGATGGATTTGAGCCTATCGATGAAGCGTTGTAGGAGGTTAAGATAACAGTTTTGAGGATACCAAAGGATCCTCTAGATTTGATTCAACCTGATTGGACTACCCAGCTGAACAACGCACTGAAGTGCTACAATGTAACAGTGGAAGAAGAAGACAAAGACATAAGGAAGATTAATATTTCATGAAGGTTACCACGAAGTTGAAGGACCACAACTAGATAACCTAGACATAACTGAGCCACTCAAAACTAGACAGGTGAACATTGGCATGGAGGTAGAGTCAAAGTTTGCAAAGATTGGGACTACTCGAACAATGCGACAATAGATAAGGTCATCGAACTACTCCACAAATATCAGGATTTGTTTCCCACAAAGTTTCTAGATCTAAAAGGGATAATAGGGGACCTAGGAGTCATGAAGATCACCCTAAAACCATATGTGAAGCCTATGAAGCAAAGACCTTACCACCTCAATCCGAAGTACAAAGAAAGGGTTCGCTTAGAGTTAGGCAAGATGCTCGCATAAGGTATTATTGAACCGGTGGAAGGATCTGATTGGGTGAGCCTAATAGTGGTTTAGGAAAAGAAACAAAAGGAATAAATAAGGATATGAGTGGATATCAGGAAGTTGAATGATGCTTGCGTGCAAGATCCCTTCCCAACTCCATTCCCCGATGAGGTCCTGAATAATGGTGGTCAAGAAGCATATCCGTTCACTGACGAGTTCTTTGGGTACCATCAGATCAAGATCACACTGGAGGATATAGTGATGCCTTTTGGGCTGAAGAATGCATCGGCAATATTTTCGTGCGTAGTCATTGCGGTGTTCAAGGATTTCATTCACAAATTTCTAAAGTATACTTTGACGATTGGATAGTTCTTGGATTAGTAAAGTGCCATGTAGCAAGTCTATGCTTGATGCTAGATACATCTCGAAGGTACAATATCATGCTCAATCTGAAGAAATGTTTGCTCTATGTCCCTTTTGGTATCTTGCTAGGTCATGTGGTATGCAGACAAGGCTTGATGGTAGACACTACGAATATCATGGTCATAATCAATTTAGAGGCACCAAGGAGTGTGAAATAGTTGCACACAACGTTGGGGCATATAGGATATTATAGGAAATTCATCAAGAGCTATGCCTAGATCACCCCACAAATGGAAAAACTGCTAAAGAAGGATGTTACGTTCTGTTGGAAAGAAGAATGCTAGAAGATCTTGGATGTGCTGAAGGAGAAAATGGTCACCGCGCTGATCCTAGTCTTCCTGATTAGAAAAAGGAGTTTCATATGCATGTGGACACATCATGTATTGCAGTGGGAGCAGTAATCCCATAGGACAATGAAGGGGGCTTGGATCACCCTATAGTGTTCACAAGTAGGAAGTTGTCCAAAGATAAAAAAAAAATATTCCACAACAGAGCACGAAGGATTAGCTATGGTGTACGTGCTCTAGAATTTTAGGCATTATTTGTTGGGTGAAAATTTTAAGATGTATACAAACTATTTTGCATTGAAATGTCTCGTCAACAAGCCTGTGTTGGAGAGAAAGATATGCAGGTGGTTGTTTTTGTTCTAGGAATATGATTTTGAAGTCATTGTGAAACCAGGACAATTGAATGCATGATGGGATCATCTATTGTGCATTGAAATTGGAGAAGATCTTACTAATTTGGAGGAAGGACTGTCTGATGCACAGCTCTTTATAGTGTGCATCACAGATAGCCACTTTGAAGATATTATACACTTCTTGACGATAGGTACGGCTCCAGAAGGATATACAAGCCAATAGAAGAAGGAACTGGTGGTGCGTGTGGAAGGCTTTTGTCATTGCAGGGCACTTGTACTAAATGGGATCAGATGAAATATTACGACGTTATGTGCTAAAGTTTGAATGAAACAACATCCTCGCTGAGGCTCTTGGCAGAGCCATAGGAGGTGATTATGTAGGAAAAGCAAAAGCACAGAATATTCTATGCGTTGGGTTGTGGTGGTTGACCTTGAATAAGGATTCAAAAGCGTAATGTAGGGCATGAGACACATGCCAAAGGACTTGCATACCCTCGTACAAGGATGATGTGGCACTAAATCCGTAGATATCATTACAACCCTTCAAGAAGTGGGCAATTGACTTTATGGGACCAGTTCAACCTCCAAGAAAGAAGATGGGTGCGTAGTACATCATCACTGCAACTGAGTACTTAACCAGATGGGCAAAGGCGCAGCCTACGAAGGAATGTAGAAGCATGACAGTAGCCAAATTCATCTTTGAGTATGTGCTGACAAGGTTTGACTATCAAAAAATTTTAATGAGTGATCATGGTACACATTTTCTTATTGAGATGATTAGCGTGATAACAAAGGAATTTCAGGTTTACCATAAGAAGAGAACACCATATCATCCGTAAGCTAATGGGACAATGGAAGCGTTTAATAAAATGTTGGAGAGCACGCTAAAAAATGTTTGCAATGCTCAAAGAAATGACTGGGATGTTCGCATGCCCATAGTGCTAGGGGCTTATAGAATGACTTGCAAGAAGTTGAGTAGACAAACATCGTTTAGATTGGTTTATGGTATGGAAGCTATGATGCCAATGGAGTATGATTTATCAAGTCTACACATGGTGGCATTCACATGAATGGTGTATCGCGGAGCCCTAGAGGAGAGGCTTGTACAACTAACAAAGCTTGAAGAAGATATATTTCTAGCTGGATTCCATCAACAAGTTCAAAAGGAGCGCGAAAAGGCATGGAACGATCAACACATCAAACTACGCACATTCAAGGTAAATGATTTAGTTCTATTATATGACACCAAGTTTGATAAATTTCCAGGAAAATTTCAGATGCAATGGTTTGGGCCCTATGTCATCAAGGAGATTACCGATGATGGAGCAGTTCAGTTGGTAAACTTGAATGGAGAGCCATTCCCCGGGAGGGTGAATGGCAGTCGATTGAAGCCATACATCGGTGATCCAGCTAGATGACTACAAGGTGGAAGCACAATATTAGCGATCTAGGTAGCTAAAAGGAGGCGCAGGGCTGTAAACTACACTACCCAGGTTGTGGAGTTGCGTGATTCAGCAATTGCAAAAAACAAAGGAATGTCACCGTGTCAGCAGAAACATGCGGGGAGCTACGATATCGAAGAAGAGACCACATAGGGAAGTTGGAAAGTGACCGTTATGGTCACTGATCATGACTTGACAATGGGGAAATGAATAAATGGAGCAGGGGGCAGCATTTAAGTCAGAATTTAAGGGCAAGATCTTTGAAAATATGTTGCCAATTTAGCATTTATGAACAATTTTTGGGGGCAACAGTCGGATTTGAATTCGAAAATGCCTATAAATTACAGGTGGTTGCCCAGCGAAAAACACTTGCCATTTTGATAATTGACGTGTTGAAATCTTAGGTGTGTATGAACTGTGAGTACTTTGAAGCTTTGATAGTGAGTTTAGCGTTTGAGAAGTTGCCAAAGAAAACACGAGAGTTGTTTTCTAATATCATGTCAGCACCTGCAGAAACCATAAGTGATGGAGAGGCAGTGGCCGCTGAGGGTGCTACCCCAGAGGTAGCAATGGTAGCTAAGGGAGATGCCTTGAAGGTTGCAAGTGGCAAAGCACCTACAAAGGTACCCAAATCGCTGAGGATTCCCAAGCTGAGGCCTACGCTGACCAAAGAGGGTCCGAAAACAAAGAAAGAGAAGTAGAAAGCGACATCACCAGTGTGCATGTCACCGAGGAAGCACCCACAGAAGGAAAAGCCCACCGTGTAGGAGAAGGGCAATTTGGTTAACCTGGAACTTGAAGAAGACAGTGAATAACTCAATATGGGTGGGGACAACATTGACATGGGAATCGAGGACATTGACGTCGAATGGTCTGACCCTATCTCTAAACTACCTGAATACATTCCTCCACATCAAGGTAAGGAAAATATCCCTAAGGACATCGATGAGAACAAGGTAACGCTGCATACACCATTGCTGTCAGACAAGATCACCTTTCATGGACCATGCCTAGTGCATGTCCCCCTTTTAAAGTTGAAGGATTGGGATTTGGCCGATACGGAGAGCTTTCCCCCCTTAGCGACTAATCAGTTCATGCACTGTGTCTTCCATAAGGACAATGGTGTGACTGTGCTAGAGCTAAGGAAATGGATAAAAGGATTGGACAAGGCGAGACTACTAAATGTGATATGGGTGTCGCATTACAACCGCGCGCCCATAACGATGATAGTGATCAAGCAGTTGTTGTTCTTGGTGCACGATGGGTGCATGTGGTTGGAAGAGACCATACCAATCACTGACATGCTAATCCATCGGATCACTTGGCTACTGAACTCACGGCTAAATCTGTCCATGGCATTTGGCGGAATGACAGGTGACCACGACCTTTCCGAGCAAATGAAGGACAAATTTAATCTCGTTAAGAAGTTGCACGGCTACTCCATTTCTAGCATAACTAACCTTGCAGTCAAAATAGCCACCTAGATCCTAGCTGGGAAAATTATGAGGAAGTGTCGTGAAGATGAAGTGTCAGCACCAGTTTTATCATTAATGGCCCAGTGCGCAGAGGCCGTTTAATTCAATTGGGTGTGCTACCTCTGTAGAAAGTTCCTCGTGAACTACAGAGAGGCGCAAGACCATAGCAAAACCTTTCACAATGCATGGTTGCTTCTATCCATAGTACTGGTTGCATGGGAGTTACCAGAGGATAGTCAGTTTCCTCCAATTACACCGGATTTATAGGAAGTAGCAAAGTTCGCTTCGCTCTGCGCCACCAAGGACCCCAAAAGGGTCAAGGATAAAAAAGTCTTTTGGATCTTGATGGAGATTAGTATCAACATGGCTATCAACCACAAACCATGGTTGTCACCGACTGTCTTCGACCAGTTGGTAGAGTATGTGTATTCCAAGGTGGACTTCCACTGTGTCTCCATGTGAGCATGAAAGGACCTTGAGAAAAAGTGGTATGACCTTCTAGAACTCTCCACAGATGATGCGATCACAACAATCCTTGACCACTGGTTAGCAGAGTGGCGCACAACCTCAGACTTGACAGATGTGTCTAGCAAGCTTGTAGTGAAGCGTAAGAAGGAAGAGGCTAGACTAAAGATGGAACAGTTGGCCGAGAAGTGGAAGAAAGAGGTTGAGGATAAATCCAAAGCGGAAGCCACTGCCACGAAGCAGACAGAAGGGCAGGAAGAAGAGGAGGAGCACAACTCTGACAGGAGTCAGAAATCTCGTTCCCTAGAGACAGAAGAGGAAGAGAAGTGATTTGACTAGGGAGGAGTAGACCTGAAGACTACTTTGTTTTGGGTTAAGTGCAACAGGGGTGAGGATAAAGTAGGGCCGAGGAAGAAGTCCAAGGCAAACAAAGAGTCCCTTGACCCAATCACCTTGACAGAGGGTGATTTGAATGACGTTGGCGATGCAGTGGGGGATACGACTAGGGAACTACTATAGCAGTTTGAGCAGCAGTAAAAATAGGCCTTGGGTACCATTCATATGGGTCTGTGTGAGATAAAATCCAGGCGTCACAGGTACAGACCAGTGTGGGGCGAAGTAGTGTGGTGTCAACTAGTTTGGCACTTGGAACGTTAGAGGTAGCCAAAATGGTGTGCACACTGGATCAATGGGAAATATCACTATTGTATGGAGTGCTGACCACAATAGAATAACCTGACAAGACCACTGTTAGCACCCTCAAGGGGTTTGGGCTAAACTTGGTTGCGTTTCCTAGTGAATCCCTTCACACTCTGTAGGATGGTGTAATTGCAGAACTTCAAGCTTGAGAATAGCACACATTGAATGTTATCAGTGAGCAGAGGATCTACACAGAAGAATTATACCATTGATCTTCTTAAGGCCATCATGGACGAGAATGAACATATGACCAAGGTAGTGGTTGGGGCATATAGGATTGTTCTAGAGCTCAATATTCCTGAAGATGCACTAGTGGATGTGAGAATTCGGAAGCTCGCTACCAGAGTGCATGAAGCACGAATAGAATTGGCTAAGGCTCAGCTTGATCTGAACCTTAAGATTGCAGAACTCAAGTTGCAGGACGAACCTTCAACTCTGCTAGAGGTGAAGGAACAACGTGAGGCCATTGTCGAAGATGTCATAGCAGCTATAGATGTCATCGTGAAGCAGTGCACTACTCTCTTCGAGAATTTTCTTGAAGTAGTCACCAACCTATAGGAGGATCCCACAGTGCAGAGGCTGGAGACACAAGTGAGGGAGCTATAGCATAAATATGATGAGGTTAAAGAAATGATGCACACCGTCGCCATTACACAAAGGTTAGTGAAGCTGGAAGAAGCAAAGGCGCTGAAAGAACAGGTGGATGCAGCTCAGCGCAAGGAGACAATACTCAAGGATAGATTGGGGCCTTGGCTGGAGGAGGCATATGTACTCCATGCCTCCACTGAAGGGAAATTGAAAAGTCTATAGGCGACATAGCAGAAAATACAGGTAGACATCACAGAGCCAACAATAAAGTAGATGGTCGAGCAGGTGAAGCAATCGCAACAAAGTGCATTGTTGAAGTCGCAATGGTATAAGTGGATTTGGGAGGTCTTCGCAACAAGATCTCCATGCCAATAGAGTGACTTGGGGGCGAGTCACCAGATTTATGTTGGGGGCCTATTGGGAACAGGTCCCTTGGAGTCAATTTTGGGGTTAAAATCCCAAGTTTGGGGGCTAAAGGCCCATGTTTTGTGTAAAGAATGTAAAGTCTCTGCATTTTGTGGCCACATAGTGCGAAGATGCAAGAAGTCAAAAAGGGTTTCCAACCTTAGTTTAGATATTTATGTTGACTTGATGAGATTTTCCCTTGGTTCGCAGACCATGGGATTGTATAAAAAGGGATTCTTAGAAGAGTCTAAGGCCAAAAAAAGTCACAAGTTTGTGGTAGAGTTCTGAGGAAGTTTATGGGTCTGTGAGGGCTAAGAGTAAAGAGTCTTAGCATAGGAAGAGGCTTTGTAGCTGAGTATGCAAAGGCCTAAGGTGGAAGTCCATAGCTGAGTGCGCAGGCCCCTATAGCTTTGTGCGCAGGGTAGTCAAAATTTGTACTCAAAATCTGGATTATCAATAAAGAGAGGTATTATGGAATTATCTGTGTGTGTTATTTTACTTTTGTTATGAATGTTGCGATTATGTTATGTTGAATAATGGGGTTATGAATTAATGCCATATTGATGCGTGAATCCATGTATTTTACTTTGTCATATGAATGCAAGTAAGAATATATGTTTATGTGAAGATAATTGTAATGCATGTTAAAGTTAACCAATACTTAGGCGAATCTGAGTAAATAAAGAAGTAAGAATAATTACAGAGGTGTGTAAGTGCTTGATCTATCTATTTATGGTCTGCAAAGGATGATCGAAGATTTTCATGGAGGCTTCAAGGACGAATAAGAGAATTACTTTGATAAGCCCTAAAGGTCTTATCAGTCTACACAAAGGAAGGTTATGGCATATAATTGACATCACAGCCATCTCAGGGTGCAGAAACTTTGTTCCTACACCCCCCCATACTCTTTAGGTGAGACATCAGTTTGTGCTCCGCAGATTGATGCTGAATATTAGGGAGTATTACTCTCTTGAGAGATTGAGGAATGAATTGGATATAACACCTCTGTACAAGAAGGCCATGCAAATATTGAAGATCAACTGGATTGGACTTAAGCTCAGTCCACCTTTGTTGTTGGGTTTATGTGAAGAAAGGAAGAAAGAAGAGGAAAGGAAGTAGTGGGAATACATAGAGAAAAATGCAGGCTTCTATCCTCAGGAATACACGCCATATACAGAAGCTTGAGATGTCAGAGAGGACACCAGGGCCATGAAGGACATTGACATAGATGACTAGGTTTTTCAAAGGATGACAAACAATTTAAGCAAGAGGGTGATGATGAGGCTCACCAATAGGTATATTATATGGTTCACAATGCCATCCTCCAGCTTATTAAATTATCATTTTCTCACATTTATCTACAAATTTTGTTATATTATGCTTAGTGTGAGTAAATATGTGTTACTATGTCATATGGCCTAATGTTTGTTAAATGTAGAAATTGGAGAAATTTTGATTTGATTTGAGTGTAGGGACTCATAATAGACAAGTAAGAGATATTATAGGAGATATTCCACCTCCTTAAATCCTCTAATCAATTGAAGATCTCCCACTCTATCTCATCAACTTGGTGTCATTGGTAGCCAAGCAGGCCGAGTTCATTGGCAGTTGAGCCAGTGCAAGTCAAGGAATAGTTAGATTCACCTATTCCTGAGTTAGGGAGTAAAATATCCCCATTTTCTAGGGAGACGTTGATAGCTCCACTTTTGTATAAATAAAAAATTTAAGGGAATCATTAAGGTTCGAAGTTTTATTCTAGCCAAGAGGCCATTAAGTTGAAGCACATTTTACTGTTATTTTGACAATGTATATGACACTTTTTGAATTATAATGAGAAGTTCTATTTTGATCAAACACTAAGTTGACTTAGAGGGCTGAAGCTCTTGGGTTAGTGCCCAACCCTAGCAGTATAAGTTCCTCTCTTGTATCTATATTCTTAGTCTAGAATTTTGATTAATTGTTGAAGCTTATTCATGTTTCTTTTAGCTTAGAATATTGATTAAGTTGTCGCTTATTAATGTTTCCATTAGCTTAGAGGGTAGATTAGTTGTTGCAGTTCAGTAGAGTAAAATCCATCCAAAATCTTATGAAATTGACCCTTGTCACATCTCCATCATGGGATCATGATTATAGGACCCCACTCTCACAACCCAAAAATAGAGTTTGATTTCATATTCATTGCATAGATCAAGTTTTAGCATTAGTTATATAGTTGTTTATGATTTTTTTGTAGTGGCTACAACACTCTCTAAAGTTTTGGCCTGCCTCTAATTTTGGAGCCTCCCTTGGGATTTTACTTGATGTTTGTAAGCACTCGAGCTTACCCTGTGAGTTCATGTTGAATCTTTGCACCCTCCTCGCTTGACCATTCAACGGACATTCTTTTGCATGTTGGTCACAATGTCACAATTGCAGCCATGTTCTGGTCATGTATAAGGTCCCAATTCATGTGTACAATTTGTATTTGCTATGTAAACTTGCCTCACACTCACACATGAAGTTGTATGCACTTTCGCACAAGCGTCATCGCGGTTGTTCAACGATCTATCATAAGCATCGCACTTGTTTCTTGCATCGTTGGTTAGTCACTGTAAGTATATGTTGTTTGATGGTTTGAGGTGTCTTGTCATCAACTCATGTTGAGTGTGTGTTCACAAGATCACATATGCATAAGTTCATTCATTCACACACTTATTCAATTTTCTGAAGTTCTGATGACCGGATCACCCTCCAATAGTTAGACCCTTGTTGAGCTGCATTGCGTAGTGTCAACACTCAGTGAACACGTACTGCTGCCCAAAATTTTTGTTGGCTTAGGGGATCTTGACCCAGGCCTAGAGTTAGCTGCGCCAACCAACAAATCCCTAAACTAATGGCCCTTTCAGAAACAACTCGTGTAACACAAGTTGCAGCCTCACTCGAAGTAGTATGGAGGGATGAAAGAACCAAGTTTTTGCATCTAGAGACTAGTGTGATGTCTTTCAATGCCTCAGATCTGCCTTCACGCAGATTGATAAACTCTTAGGGAACACTGTTGTAAATCTATTATAATAGCCTCCAGACCATTGTGATGGTCCACGATCAGTCTTTGTGGACCTTTAATAGTCAATTTATTGACTTACGTGCATTAGAGAACAAATCTAAATTAATTTTCACGTAGATTTAGTTAAGTTATTAATAAACATCATATCATTCATCAAAATCTAAGCGAAAGTACTTAAAAATGCATTGTGTACATCATTAACACATTTTCATGAGAATCGTGTAGCATTCAATCAATATTTCATAAAACACATCATTCATTGACAACATATAGCATTAACATAAGTAAACCGAAATACACAAGAATTCTTTGGAAACTGTCTTTATTGATCTTCAATTCAGGATTACAGACTCAGAAATACCCTACGCACACAGCTATAGGGGTCCGCACACTCAGCTGCGGAATCTACCTAGGCCTCTGCACACTTAATTGCAGAGCCTTTCTTTTGCTATTTGACCCACTTCTCTTCTATATCACTTCTTAGCCATAAATTATTTTACACTCATATATCTTAGACTCTCTAAGACATGCCTATTTATAGCCTTTTTCATACAATGCCATGGTCTGCGGACCATGGGTGGATCTCAAAACCAACTCAAAATTTACATAAAACAAGGGGCTAAACCCCTTTGACTCCTACTTATCTATGCACTCCGGATCCACAAATTGCAAAGACTTTACATTAATTACAAAACTGTATCAAAATTTGAGTTATTTTAACCCCAAAACTAACCTAGGGGACCCCATCCCAATATCCCCCCAACACAAAGATCGTGACTCACCCTTGAGTCACTCTGTTGGCGCTGCAATATTACTGTGAAGACCTCCCAACTCCACCTGGATCATTGCAACTTCAGCAGCGCTCTGCATTGCTACCTGCTTAACTTCCTCAACCAATTTTTCCATGGCTGGTCCTTCTACGACAAACCTCATCATTTGTTGTTTCAGCTACAACCCTTTAAGCTTATCCTAAATAGTAGTCATAACTTGATAAGCCTCCTCTAACCAAGACTGCAATCTGGCCTTTAGCATAACAACATTTTAATCCTCCTTATGACCCACATTTCACATAACAACATTTTAATCCAAGTGTTCAATGATCTGAAATACTTACCTCGCGGTCCTTTAAAAAATAGTTGCTCCGCTTCATTGTAGCTGACTAAGGTATGAACTGAAAATTTTGTAATGAATCCTCCTATAATTTGATCGAGCTAGTGATTGACAACCTGTGTGATCTTGTTTTTAGAGGCTTATAACTATCGCACTAATTCATGAGTCCACACTATAGGACTATTGAGCTTCCACCTTCCTTGACTGTCTGTTAATTTAGCTAACCACTCATATAGCTCAATGGGAAAAGTGCAGAAGAATATCTCATGTATCTCGGTATACAAATACCTATTCAACTACTCTTCCTTTGATAGGTGCGGATTCTTGTTTTCTTGCACTGTGAACTTGTGAATCTTCTTATCCAACCACTTTTAAATTTCTTTCTTGATCAGATTCTAATGATGCGACATCACTCATCTCTTTCAAGAAAATCCCGGTAACGGCAATGGAACCGTTTGTTGGCTTAGGGGGTCTTGAACCAGGTTTAGAGTCAGCTACACTAACCAACAAATCCCTACACTACTGACCCTTTCAACAAAAACCTACATAGCACAGGTTGCAGTCTCACCCGAAGCAGTATGGGGGGATGTAAGAACCAAGTTTCTACATCCAGAGACTAGTGTGATGTCTTTCAATGCCTCAAATTTGCCTTCGTGTGGATTGATAAAATCTTAGGGCACACTACTGCAACTCTCTTAAAATAGCCTCCAGACCTTTGCGAAGGTCCACGATCGGTCTTTGCAGACCTTTAAAAGTCAATTTGTCCACTTACACACATTAGAGAACAAACCTAAATTAGTGTTTGAACATATTTACTTAAGTTGTTAATAAACATCAGAGGATTCATCACAATCTACGCGAAAGTACTTAAACATGAATTGCGTACATCATTAACATGTTTTCATGAGAATTGTGTGACATTCAGTCAATATTTCATAGAACAGATCATTCATCGACAGCATATAACATTAACAGAACTAAACAGAAATACACAGGAATTCTTTGGAAACTATCTTTATTGATCCTCAATTCATGATTACTAACTCAAAACTAACTTGCGCACATAGATGTAGGGGTCCATGCACTCAACTGCGAACTCTACCTAGGCCTCTGCACACTCAGCTATAGAGCCTTTCTTCTCCTATTAGACCCACTTCTCTTTGCTATCACTTCTCAGCCATGAATGATTTTACACTCATATATCTTAGACTCTCTAAGACACACCTATATATAGCCTTTTCCATACAATTCCATGGTCCGTGGACCATGGGTGGGTCTCAAAGCTGACTCAAACTTTACATAAAACAAGGGGCTAAACCCCTTTGACTCCTACTTATCCACGTGGTCCACATCCACAAATTGTTGAGACATTACATTAATTACAAAAATATACCAAAGCTTGGGTTATCTTAACACCAAAATTAACCCACGGGACCCCATCTCAGCAATTGCACATAGCTTGATGCTATCTTGCAATTAGTATGCACTATGCAATCCTGGAATTGACCGAACCAACTGTCACCTAGAACAGTGAAGAAGTTTTGCAGCAAGCCATCTCAATCTATGCTACTTACAAGCGAATCAACCAACCCTCTAGCTGGTCAATTGGAGAGTTTGACCAGGTAGTGACCCCCAAACTCACTCCCCCAAAAATTTACAAAAAAGATGTAGACCTTGCCTACTCAGGTGACTGAATAAATTGCACTGACATGTGAGACAGACACCTTGTGGTCGTCCCTATCTCCCTCAAAAAATTGTGGTGTTTCGAGCTAGTCACCTAGACAGCCATCCTACTGCTCACCTGGAAAACTATGCAGTTTTCATGAGTATTCACCCAACTGTCGAACATCCTATTCAGCTCAAAAACTGGGATGGGATGTCTAGCATCCCAACATCTCGCTTAGCTCAAAAACTATGATGGGATGTCTAGCAGCCCAACATCCCACTCAACCTAAAAACTGCAATGGGATGTCCATCATGCTAGCCTCCTAGCAATTATGTAGTTTTCACTAGTAGCACCCTTATAGCCCACTGCCAGCTCCCTTGAAAAAATGAACATTTTTTCCTGGCAAGCCTCTTACAACCCATTGCCATCTCGTCAGAGGAATTGTGTAGTTTTTTTTTGCCAAGCCCATATGCTTCCTGAATTACTTCCTCCAAAAAATTTCACATGTCTACCCCCTAGCCGAGTGAGATCCCATGGACAGTCACTGTTGATCCAAATTTTCCATCTCAGCCTCCTAGTGACTTTTGTGAAATTTTCACCAGTAGTTCCCGAAGCCTGCATCCCATATTTAAATATGCCTTGCATAGTTTCTTAGCCTTGTTCTCTCTCCCAGTCACCTGTACCCAGAAGAAAATGACAATGCATCATGGTAGACAAGGAGGTTTATGGATTTGATGTCAACTTGTTATGAGCGATTGCAGATACAGGTACATGGATAAGAGCTAACGCGACGACAGACATGGTGAACAAGGAGAGCACATGTAAGGAGGTTTGTTCACAAATGGATGAACGAATGATGAATGTGATGAGATTCTCTCTCGAATGGATGATGCATGCAAGGATAATTTTTCGCGAATAGAAGATGCATGAGAGGATATTTTTTCGCCAATAGATGAACATGTGAGGAGATTTTTTCACGAACATATGAACATGTGAAGCATGCCAAAGCACAAGAAAAGGAGTGATGTGCACATGAAACATTAAGTGAACACCAAGACCATTGAAGACTCCACACACCTTGCCATGTAGAGGTGAAGTTATGATACACCAAGAGGATATCCATCACTCAGCAGCACTGCAAATCAACATGGACACCACTAGCAGCATGGACATACCAGAACTGTCATGTTGAGTCGTGTCATGATTCATGTCAACCACATCACTACTACGGGCCATACTATTGTAAATCAATGGAATTTAACATGGAAGTCCAAGAGATCCGCATGTTCTCTAAAGAGTCATGTAATCTGAAAGGTCATGAAAGTCAAATAGTCATGAGGGAAGTTGAATAGTCACAAGGGCCAGTTTTACCCTTTGCTATAAATACCCCTCATTTGTATATGCAAAAGACTTTTCACCTTGACTCCTCCCACATACCCTTGAGATTTTTTAGTCTTTTCTTTGAGGAGCAAGTAGTGGATCAAACACCACTTTCACAAGGTTAGTGATTTATGGTGTAGCAATGTGTCATGGAACTTTTTCCTAATTCAGAAGCCTAATAATGGGCAACATGTTTTCACACATGTATTGTAACTATTTGTAAGACTAATCTTGAACAATTGTAATGCATGTTTCCTTAACTTGTGTTAAATAGTTGAACTTTTTTGGTTTTTATAATACATATGTTTATGAAAATGTGTTGTATAAGCTGTTAATGTTGTCCTACCTACATGAGTTGCCTCACTAGACATCGGACATAACCTTTCTATAAACTTGTTATAATGACTGTTGAACTCATGCAGACAACTTTATTGAGTGTTGTACGTGCTATTCCTTCTTCTGTGTGTAACTATCGCATCTGTGTGGGTTGTTCCACCAGAAGATACACATGTCTTGTTGTGTTGTGTGTCTCTCATAGAGTTGGGACTTTTCCCTTCCAACTAGAGGCTCACCTCCACCCTCTCTCTTTGTGGTGAAATAATCTTGACACAAGTACCACTTACATTCACCAGGGATGCAAATCTCCTTGTTCGAAGACGAAGCAGGCCACTCTCACATGCTGAAAAGAAAGAGATAAGTCATATCTTCAAGATAATGGCAACCGGGCCATCATACTAGATGGGACTCCTACACCAAATGGTGTGAGGTCTAGTTGGGACTTCATACTAGGGAGATCCCCTGAATGTTGGCGGGTCTATCACCATTAACATTTTTGTGCTAGGAGGGCTAGATGACAAGCTAAGTCCTCACAATGTATGTTGAATATTTCCACATCTATCATGGAGTTTGTTATAGTTCACCCTTCGAAATGTCTTTCCAACTAACATATCTTTCATGTTGAGAGGGATTTCTAGGATGACTTGTCACAAATCATGTATGATGGTGAAGGCGAAGTGGCCTGGCCTAAGCATTTGTATGACTTCCATGAACTCATGGAGAACGTGGAAGGTTTTAATGAAACAGAGGTTTGTTTGTTGCTTGCACACACACTTCGCGACCACCCATTGTGATGGTGTAGCATAATGTCTCATAACTCCATGCACTCATTTAAGAAATTCAGTGATCTAATTGAATCTCTTTTTCACCATTTTGATCCTTAAGCACTTGATAAAAAATTGTTAAAACAACGAAAGGCCCCACATGAATCGCCTATGGATTTTTCGTAGTGCTTCCGTCTATTCATGTTTGAAGCTCTGAAAAATTAGATGAAATTCCAATATGTCATGGACATATTTGAATGTTGCCTTACCAAATCACTCTATCCCAATATGAAGTTGAAGTTGAAACCCCGCTCAGTTTACTTTGGTGATTGAGTTGCACAATCACAAGTGGATAAAGTCACTGTCATAAGTGACTATATGCCTTCCCCTCATCAAACAACTCCACCACCACAGAGTGATGTGGGAGAACATGCACACATGTCTATTCAATTGTCACATCCTCCCACCCTGACTTCTCTCAATATATGTGTAGATTTGGTTGGGAAGCCCATGGGTTGTCATACAGACTTGTTAACTTAACCTCTGTCTCCACATTTTGTTGATCCTCTGGATTGCACTATCTTGTGTTCTTTCGTTCCAGACTCTACACCGGTTGTGAATAAGGATCAATCCATCGATGGATTTGATGTTGCACAACCAACCTACACTTCATTCACAAAAAGTATGACCGAGCATCTGAGCATTAATCTGCAATGAAGGATGACCTCCTTCTATCTGGGCATCCTCCGTTTTTTCTTGACATCATTGGTGATTCTATTATCCCCAATTATCTTTGTGTGAATCCATCCATGGATGCATCTGCTTCTGATTATTCACAGAACACACCTGATGTTAGTCCATCATTTGATAATGGAGAGGAAAAATCGTTCATTAAAAATCCACTTGATTTTTCATCTGCTTTTTCTGGAAACATAGAGGGTGAACATTCTTGCTTCTTAGCTACCTCTCTGTATGATTCATTAAATCATGAGGATTCCGATAAACATCCTAAATTTTCTGATCATGGTTTGCTTGATCTTTGTACTTCTTCACTTGATAAAAAATTTGATTCAATCATTGTTAATCTATCTAAGCCACTGGTCTCTCATAATTTATCTATTTACAAAGTGGAAACTCTGCATGCTATCGAGGCACTTCAACCTGCACTAATGGTTATGTTAAGCCATCATTGTCCTGAGGTTAGTTCCACTTTTGATCAAAATGTTTGTGAAACACTCGAGCCTCCTCATTACTCATCTATATCCACTGAAGATAAATACAACACATATATTTCGCTTGCTCCACCGGAATCACATGATCCCATCGTCTATCCACTTGAGGAATCATTTGCAGCAAGTGCACTTGCAAGGCATAAGTTGTCTCTTTTTCTCATGTTTTCATGTCTACCACAATCAAGAGAGTGCATATCTTTATCATCTATATGCAGTATGTCACAACACCATGGAAAGTCCACAGAGGGTTTGTCTTCCACTTACTCTCTTTTCTTTTCTGTGGATGCATTTAAATTCAGAGTATGTTGGTCGTCATTGTTATATCTTTTATGTTTGTTGCTTCGCTTGATTTTGTTTCTCTCAAACCATACCTTAACCAACATGGTCCAACCAATGCCTCGGTGGATGCATTAGAAATATCACTTCACGTATGTAGGCCCATGCATTGTTAGCATAGGAGTAGGAGTAGTGTTTGTTTTCCTGCTTGTCCTTGTTTTCTGGTTTGCTTGTTGACTTGGTTTGGTTTGCTTGCTTGCTCTCTTTGCTTGCTTGTTGTGTTTTTTTTCTTTTCTTAGTATTTTTGTTTTATTTTTTTTGGTTTGCTTAGTATCACACTATTTTTATTTTTCTAAATAATTTTTTCCCTCTACTAAGTTCTGTCTTTTGAATGAGTATGTGGCTGAGATCCAAAGAAACTTGTGACACTGCAACACTTGGCTAGTCCTGTGTCCATCTTCTCTGTGGTTGGTTATAACCTTCAACCGGTGAAGTCTTGGTGGAAAGTATGATCTGCCTACAAGGGAATATTGGGTCCAACCATGAACTTGTGTCCACAATGGAAAACTCCATGCATGTACTCAGCCTTCTGCTCTATGTGTTCAAGCTCATCCAACTAGTAGAAATGAATAAGGGGAAAATCTAAATGAGCAAACCTATGTCAGAGGTCTTACATGATTCTCTTAAGGAATAAACTATTTTGTTCTCAATAAGTTGGGATCCCTCTTCCACCACAAAACTAAATAAGTGCCTATCCATAGTCCTCTTTAAAAATATACAAAGGCAAAAGAAGAGAAAGGCTTCCTGCACAGAGATGTGAAGCATGCAACTCCACTGAGGTACTGACCAGGCTCTCTGGTAGTGGAGCAATGCATGTGTTCTTGCATGACTCCATTGGGGCACTATCTAGGCCTACTAGCAGTGGAGCAACACCAGAGATGAAAACTTATACTCTGAATCTTTTTAACTCACAAGCCAAACTACCCTTCCTAATTTCGAAACATTGTGGTCAAGCTGAAACTTATTGTTTTGTTTGACTTGGAAAAAGTGAACCATGTCTATCCATGGGGTAAATGGGGAGGTTGAAGTAACCCTCACAATGATTCAATACTCCCTAAAAGATCAAGGCCCTGCACTATCAATGGACCAAAACTAAGAAGCTAGAGTTCAACCAGTGCGTTGCCAAGCATTGTAGAGGCTGCAACACCCTCCAAAATTTTGGCTTGCATCCAATTTTGAAGCCTCCCTTAGGTTTTTACATGTTTTTTGCAAGCACTTAGGCACATCCCATGAGCTTGTGTTGAGTCTTTTCACCCTCCTCTCTTGACCATTCAACAAGCATCCTTTTTCATATTTGTCACAATGTCAGGCTTGCAGCCATGTTTTGGTCATGCACAAGGTCCCACTTCATGTGTACAAGTTGTATTTGCTATGTGAACATCTGTCGTACTCACACACGAAGTTGTATGCACTATCGTGCAAGATTCTTCGCAATCATTCAATTATATATCACAAGTAGCATGCCTTTTGCTCACACCATTGGTCAGTCACATTGAGTATATGTTGTCTTGATGGTTTAAGGCGTCTTGTCATCAAGTCATGTTGAGTGCGTGTTCGCAATATCATGTATGCACAAGTTCACTCACTCACACACTTAGTAATTTTGCTAAAGTTCTAACGACTGGATCACGCTCCAATAGTCGGACCCTCACAGAGTTGCAATGCATAGTGTCAACACTCAGTGAACATGTACTGCTGCCTGAAATTGCACAAAGCATGAGGCTATCTCCCAGGTAGTCTGCACTACGCAATCCTGGAATCGATTGAACTGACTGTCACCTAGAACGATGCATAAGTTTCATAGAAATCCATCTCAATTTACACTACCCGCAAGCAAATCAACCAACCCTCTAGCTGGTCAACATGAGAGTTTGACCAGGCAGTGACCCCAAGACTTACTCCCCCAAAAATTTGTGCAAAATATGCAGACCTTTCCCACTCTTCTTACTGAAGAAATTTCACTGACATGATGGACAGACACCTTCTTTCTGTCCTTGTCTCCCTAAAAAAATTACGCAGTTTTTCTAGCTAGTCACCCAGACAGCCAACCTACTACTCACCCAAGAAATTGTGCAGTTTTCATGAGCAGTCACCTAGCTTCCTACCATCCCATTCAACTCAAAAACTGTGATGGGATGTCTAGCATCCCAACATCCCTCTCAACTCAAAAACTGCAATGGGATATGTCGCAACCCAACATCCTTCTCAGCTGAAAAACTGAGATGGGATGTCCAGCAGGCTAGCCTCCCAGCAACTGCGCACTTTTGACCAGCAACACTCTTGCTTCCCACTACCAGCTCCCTTGAAAAAATGCATATTTTTTCCCACCAAGCATCTTTTAGCTTGCTGCTAGCTCCCCACAACAATTGTGCAGTTTGTGTTGCCAAGACCCTATGTTGCCTGCGCTGCTTCCTCCAAAAAATTGTGCAGATCTACCCACTAGCCGAGCCAAATCCTACAGACAGTCACTGTTGATCCGGATTATCCATCTTAGTCTCCTAGTGACTTCTGCACAATATTCACCATTAGTACTAGGAGACTGCATTCGAGCTTGAAATGTGAATGACAATGCATCATGGAAGACTAAGAGGTTTATGGATTTGATGTCATCTTGTCATGACTAATTGCAGATACAGATACATGGATAAGGCATGACATGACAATAGATAGGATGAACAAGGAGAGCACATGCAAGGAGATTTGTTGGCAACATATGAATGAACAATGCATGTGAGGAGATTTTCTTGTGAATGGATGATGCATAGGAGGAGATTTTTTTTGCGAATGGACGATTCATGCAAGGATTTTCTTTTGCGAACAAGCGAACATGCGAGGCGATGTTTTCACAAAAGGATGACATTATTAAGCATGACAAAGCACAAGAAAAGGAGCAATGTGCACATGCAACATCAAGCGAACACCAAGACCATCAAAAAATCCGCACACATTTCCATGCGGAGGTGAAGCCATGATACACCAAGACGACATCCATCACTTAGCAGCACTGCAGCTCGACATGGAAACCACTAGCATCATGAACATACTAGCACTATTGTGTAGAGTCCTGTCATGATTCATGTCAGCCACATCACTATTGTGGGCCATACTATTGTAAATCAGTGTAATGTAATTCCAAGAGACCCACATGTAATCTGAAGAATCATGTAATCAGAAAAGTCATGAAATTTAAACAGTCATGAGGGAAGTTGAACAGTGACAAGGGCTAGTTTTACCCTTGGCAATAAATACCCCTCATTTGTACATGAAAATGAATTTTCACCTTGGCTCCTCCAACATAGCCTTTAGAGTCTATAGTCTTTTCTTTAAGGAGAAAGAAGTGGCTCCAATGCCCCTTTAATAGGGTTAGTGATGTATGGTGTACAAATGTGTCTTGGAACTTTTTCCTAATTCAAAAGCTTGATAACATGCCAACACATTTTAACACATGTATTATAATTGTTTGTAAGACTAATCTTGAACGCTTGTAATGCATGTTGGTTGTGTTAAATAGTTGAAAATTTTCAATTGCTCTAATACATATGCTTATGAAAATGTGTTGTATAAGTTGTTAATGTTGTCTTTCCCACATGGGCTACCTCACCGTAAATCAGACATAACCTTCCATAAAATTGTTATAACGATCATCACACTCGTGCAGATTACTCCGTTGAGTGGTGTACGTGTTATTCCTTATTGTGTGTGTGACTACCGCATCCATGTGGACTACTCTGCCAGAAGTTGCGCATGTCCTGTTGTGTTGTGTGTCTATGACAGAGTTGGGATTTTTTACCTTACAACTGGAGACTCACCTCCACCCTCTCTCTCTGTGGTGAAATAAACTTGACACAAGTAAAACTAGCACTCACCAGACACGTGAAACTCATTGTTCAAAGGTGAAGCAAACCACTCTCACATGCTAATAAGCAATAGCTAAGGCATATCTTTAAGATAATGGAAACTAGACCATCATACTAGATGGGACTCTTACACCTAATGATGTGAGGTCTAGTTGGGACTTCATATTGGGGAGATCCCTTGAATGTTGGTGGGTCCAGCACGATCAACAGATTTCTTGGAAAGATTTACAGTTGTTATTTTTCTTCTCAAGATTGTTATAGCTTAGAAGGTATTTCATTTCATATATCAAGTTCTTAGTAGTAGTTAGATAGGTTTTTCCAAATTAAATTCATATTTTCCACATTTACATGTAATAATTTGTAAATGAAAAGAGAAACAAGTGCACGTTTTATTGATTTGCAGGAAAAGACTCCCTTCCCCAACTCCATTTAGGGCTTCTCCACCTTTTGATGATGCATGCCAACCCATGTTATAAACCTTTGTTTTTTGATCATTGTGAGAAAGCCATCTTAGCCCAAATATGGCCTTATTGAAGTAATGGGCTTGGCTAAGGGTGATGATCACCTTCCCCACACTTTCAACTACTCTCATACACCCTTCCAACGCTTCATCACACCATTTTTACCCTCCAAACCCTCTCATACAACTTCATGTAACATTTTAATACATCCAGTAGCAGTACAAGAATGTTGTAGCAACATCCTATAGCTCACCTATAGTAGATTTTTTTGACCCTGTTTTGACTTGTAATGATAGCATAGCCTTGTTTAGGAGTATTTTAACCCCTCAGCTAGGAATTTATGACCAAAAGAGCCACCTAGACTAGTCCTTTCACACCTTTTCCTTCCTACAAGATCAGATAACATTAGTTCTTTCATTTCTGAATTGAGAAATTAGAACTTTGGTTACTGTACAAGTATGAATTATATAGTCAATGCATGAATTCTTGAATTATGAAATGATAGAAAAATTTTCTATTTTCAAGCAACCCTGATAACTATATAATTGAGTGCAAGTTAGCATAGTTTCCTTTATGCAAATTAGCATAAGATTTGTGTCATTTCATAGCCTTTACAAGTTGGAAGTTTTCATTTATTGAGTTAAAAATCATTTAATTTCTCTGCATTAGGACTTGCCTTTACATTTTTCTTTTAGTAGTTAGACTCCTTTCAGTTCAGTAGAGGAATGGTCTAGAACCCTAATGATCAAGTGACCCAGTTGATGGTGGCATGACTAGAATGATGCATCTACTTTGCATATAGAACTTTCACATGTAAGTTTGTACAAAACCCTGAGTTGATAAAGTACTAAGGCTCATCAGGGTTTCTAGATATTTCAGAGTAGAGAAAATAGTGGGAGTACTACAAAAGTACTTTTATTGGTTGAACCTTCATCAAGATTTTAGGAAGTACATTCCATCCTACACTGCTTGCACCATTTCCTAACCAACCATCAAGAAGAAAGGCCTACGTACTCCTCTACTTAGTCCTAGTTGACCTTGGGAATCCATATCCATGGATTACTATTGGTCCTTCCTTCTACTAAGCATGGAAATGACTAGGTTTTCATGGTCATCAAAAAATTCTCTAAGATGGCCATTATGGATGCTTGCAAGAAGAGTATCACATTAGGGTCCACTACTAAGATCTTCTTTGAGAGAGTATGGGTACACTTTGGGATCCCAGAGTCCATTGTCTTAGATCAGGATAACATATTCATAAGTGCATTTTTGTCAAGTCTCTGGTCGATGCTGAATACCAAACTTGCTAATTCCATGACTTTCCACCCCCAAACTAATGGCCAAATAAAGATCTTCAACAGGATGATCGTACACATTTTGCATGTGTAAAACTCGAAGCATCCATGCATATGGGATGAAGCCCTCCTATATGTTCAACACAACTGCAAAAAAGCTCTCCATAACTCAAAAGGCCACAACCCCTTTCAAGTAAGGCTAGGATTTCATCCATTATGTCCCACTGATGTGGCCATACCATTTGCAGCCACTCAGGTAGATTTGGCTCACATCCAGTCTAAATTTGGAAGGGCTAACTAAGTAGTATTGGGGGATGACAGAACCAGCTTTCTGCATCTAGAGGTCTGTGTTATAGGTTCCTACATTTCTTATGGCTTAGATATACTTTCACACACCCTTAACCCTTCTGAATAGCCAATTGTTGCAAATACACTTAACAACTTCTAGATCTTCATGAATGTTCTTAATTATTCTTAACATGCATAAATATTATAGGTCTATTATTTTTGCATATAAAATAAGCATTAATTCATATAAATCATAACACAAGGCGCAGATACAAAACATGGAGAAGCAATAAATAAAAATCAGATGCATCAAAATTGGCTCAAAACTGTCTTTATTAAGTATAATCGATCCAGCACAAAATTCTTTTCCCTACACACTTAGCCTGTAGACTTACTAAGGTCTCCGTACACTCAGCTGCAGGAGCCTTCCCCTTTTTCCTAAGTACAATAAACAAACCTTTCATGTCTTAGCTCCTTGCCCTTACAAAGGTTCTTCTTCAAAAGTTCTCTCTAGACTCACTATGACTCATTTATACAAAGCATTTCTCTTACAATACCATGTTTCGTGGACCATGGGTTAGTCTCAAAACTCTCTATCACTTACCCACCTAAGGGACTAAAGCCCCCTTTGACTCATACTAGCTTTGCACTCTACTTCCACATTTCATGGAGATTTTATATTCTTTCAAAAAGAGATTAAAATTTACCCAATATTTGACCAAACTTGACCCTAGGTACCCTATCGCAACAGGACCCCAACACAAATTTGGTGACTTTCCCTCGAGTCACTCAACTGGAACAATAATATTGCCTTGGAGTTCACGGAACACCATCTTCATCACCTACAAGTCAATGCTACCCTACACTTCGACCTTCTGTACTTATTTGACCAGTTTTTTTGTAGTAGGACCTTCCACCACGAGGCCCATCATCCTTTGCATCTACTAGATGGTCTTCAATGTCTCTTGAACTGACAGAGTGAGCCAGCTTGCTTCCTTTGTCCATGGTTGGGTCTTGCCCCTTAAGATGGCCTCTTTACGTTGTAGCTCTTCAATCTTTGTCTGCAACTGTTGTCCTTCCTGTAGCTGAGCGAAGCGTTGGACTAGTGCCAAAGTGCACGCAGTTGACCTGATTTCATTAAATTGTTGCTACTTATCCCTTATATTTGTACCAATATTTTGCATAGCAGGGTCCTCCTGCAAAGATGTCCAAACTTCCATAGCTTACTCGAAGAGATTTGTGCAGTCCTTGACTACTGTGTCCAAAGTGGCCATTCCTACTTTAATTATTGCTCCATGTTGGTCCCAAACTTTTGGCAGAGTGGTTAGCTGCAACTTCAACTGCAAATCTGAGATTTGTAGTTGAATCTCAAATCAGACCCGGTTGATTTCATCCTTGGATTCCCTGACCGTTGCAGCCAAATTTCAAAGCTTTGCTACTAAATCTCTGTATTTGGTAATGTTGAGTTTTGGCAATGTATTACATGCTTGTGTAATGGCAACCTCCAAGTTTTGGCTACACGTGTCCATTTCATCCTTCTCCTTCAGCACCTATGTCTTTTTTGTGAATATCTGCTCATTGTTGGTCTTGACCTCACTAATTATTAGCAGCACGTGTTTCTCCCTGACCCTTAGCTCATTGGATACTTCTTGGTGTAGTTCATGGAGGGTATGGATATAGAGTGCAACGAGATTGACACCTAGATCTTTGACTTGTAACAGGTTAGTGTTAGCTTCCTCTAACTGTGAACACAGGGACCCCTCTAGAAATTGAATGACTTTGAGATCCATAGTCTAATCTGTATCTAGAATAGTTGCTCTGACTTGCTACAGGTTCACCTGAATCCTGCTCGCCTGGTCCACACTCGCTTGCAACCATCCCATTTGAATCTGAAAATCATGCAGATCCTTCTACACATTGCCTAGTGCATGCTTGTACTGCTACTCAAACTATTTCCATATTTCTGTTGTGGTATCATAGACCTTATCTCTAATTTTGTCCAAGTCACCCTGAGTGAGGACCATTGGATCGACATGTGCATCCCTGTCGGACTTTTGTTTCTTCCAAGGTCTTGAAGTTGTCTCCTTGGAGTGCTTCTATACTCTAAACGGGCTGCCCTACTCCACGCCCCCTCCTCCTTCAAAATCTAACTCCTCCTTGTCCATGGTATGCTGACAAGTAGACTCCTCAACATTGACAGTGTTCCTCTTAGCAACGTGCTCTTTCTCATCAGCTACCTTAGCAGCAACCGCCTTTGCAACAACTTCCTTCTGTGGTTGTGCATCTTTCTCTTGAGTTGCAACCTACTTAGCCTCCTTCTACTTTTTTGTTGTTGTGGTCTACATGGATGAACTCTCCCCTGCCTTTCTTGTACCCACGTCGAGATCTGAGGGGTGCAACCACTCCCCTGGAAATTTCCCCACAATTTCCTGTACATTGGCCTCACCCACCAAGTACAACAACTTGTACCATGTCTTCTTCAGATCCTTTCGCGTGCGGATAGACACATTGTGAAAATTCACCTTGAACTCTACATAAGCCTCCACTTGCTAAAATAGAGTTGGTGATAGCCTAGGACGCTGATTAATCATCTTGCGGAGATCCATCTCAACCAATACCCATCGCAGGGTCCTTTGTCACCCATAGCGAAGAAAACTTCATGGCTTCTAGTAAGTCAGATTCGTACAGAGGGAATTGACTATCTTTTGGCATCCTCCATGTGACTAGGGAAATCGACAACAATAGTTGGGCATAATGGAATGCCTTTCCCTCATCCTATGCTTCACGACAATTTAGAAAATTTTCCTTACAGAGGTACTGTACCTAGTTGTACTGCACACCCTTAGCACATTATGCTACAAGTGAAATTACCGATGCCAAAACCTCGTCTGTGTGACACATACTCATGATTTTGCAGGCCAATATCTGCATGGTAAACTACACTACCTTATCTATAATAGAGTGGATGGAATATCCACGTGACTTTTTCACTAAGCCGAACTCCCTCTTCATTTGTTCTATGAGTTTCTTTTCTTTGTTTTTTCCTCCAAATGCCTTGTCTGGATCCACCCCTTGGTATGGCAACATCGTGATGTGGTGGATTAGCCTATCTGTAATGGGGATGGGTTCTCCCAACCAGAGACACCCATCATGTACCAAGGTGAGAAATTGTCAAATGCAGATCATGTTAATGATTGTTTTGCTAAAATATGGCTCCCACATCATGTTCAACAATCTTGGCTTCTCAACCCCCACAACCCATTTCATTGGCTCTAGTTGTGTTACTCTAGTCTCTTCATAATAAATATTTTCCATATAGTTATCTAGCGAAATCTATGGGAATCTTTCATGGTTCGCCAGACCCCAATCTTCTAGCTTGAGCAAAGGAATGTGCCCTTATAGTGTTCCTTCAAAAAACACCTTCTATCGCAGCATTGGTGTAGAAACCATAAACTTGGCATATCTAAATGTTTTGGTACCTTCACTTTGCCTTTTCACAGTGGAATATACTTTAGGAGCTAAGTTATAAGCTTACCCTATTCTGCATTCAACTCCTCAATGCATCCACAAATATCTTCTTCATCAAGATCAAGGGGTTCATGCAACTATTTTGACTTGCCCATTTTCCCCTTTTGGCGAATGTTAGCAGGGTTTTTCCTTGGTGACTGTCTCATTGGAACTGTACGGTTTATTTTTTTTGTTCTTGGTAGCAGATGGCTTAGGTCTAGGTGACCTTGGCTCCATAGGTAGAGAAGATGTATATTCCATTTCCAGTGAAACCTTAGAGGTTGTAGCTTCAGAACTTGTGGCTTTTGTGTGGCTTGTTTCCACCATTCTATCCAAGAAGGCCTTATGAAAAGTTTTCAGACACATTGTCTAACCCAGGGTGTGAGAAACTTTCTTCCCAATCAGACACATTCATAGACTGCAACTCATGGTGCAACACAAGGCGAGAAATCTCACAAACAATTTTTAGAGAGAAAAGTGTTCTATGGCAGGGAAACATGCTAGATTTATAGGTGATTTCAAATTCAAATGCAATCGCTCGCTCCAAATTTATATCATTAATACATCTTTGGCAACAGATTTCCAAATATTTGCACCATAAATGTAGCCTACCCAATCCTTCAAATGGAAAATTTTCCATCCACTCATATATAGTGCACCCAACAACTATTTCTCGACCTTGCTGCGTTGAACCAACCTACATGACGCAACTCCACCTGGCACAGTTCTTGTTTCCAACGTGAAGCCCCCTTACTTCATTTTTCCACTTCTTGGGCAATGTAGTTTATAGTCCTGTACTTCCTTGCAACTTCTTGGTGTACTAAGACTATCCCCCCATCATGTAGTCATTACACAGGGGCATGATCCCCTTTATATGACTTCAATTGACTGTCATTGACTCTTCCTAGAAACAACTCCCCATTCAGCTTCGCGAGATGAATTGCACCACCATTTGTAATTTCCTTGACTATATAGGGACCTAGCCAATGCATTGGAAACTTTCTAGGAAATTTCATGAATTTTCTATCATAAAGTAACAAGAAATCATTCACCTAAAATGTGTGCATCTTGATATTTCTATTGCACGAGGCCTTCTCACGCTCCTTTTGCACCTTTTGGTGAAACCCTGCTAAAAAACAATCTTCTTCTAATTCCAATAACTCCATGAGGCACTCCTCCATAGTCTCGTGATCCATCATATCATTCAATGTTGTAATCTGTAGACTCGGCACAATATACTCCATGGGCATCACAAGCTCTATCCCATAGACCAATCTTAATAGAGTTTGGCTTGTCAACTTTTTACACATTGTCTGATATTCCCATAGGACTACGGGTATGCATACATCCCAATCATTTCATTTTGCATTGCAAACATTCGTCAGTGCACTTTCTAGAATCTTATTGAATGCTTCAACCATACCATTAGCTTGAGGATGATAGGGCATACCCTTCTAATGATAAACCTAGATTTCTTCAAGCATCATGGCAATTGTTTCATTTAAGAAATGCATACCCCTATCACTCATCAATATCTTAGGAAACCCAAACTAAGTCAAGAAAAACTCAAAAAGGAACTTTGTGGTAGTAGTAGTGCTACAGTATTTGATCAGCTGTGCTTCCGCCAATATTGTCAAATACTCAGTTGTAGTAATTATGTATCACATGATTGTCCTTTTCCTAGGTGGCTATATTGGACTTACAAAATCAATCAACCATTTGTCAAATACCTACAAACAAATATGTGGGTTTAAGGGAAGTTCATCCCTCCGCAATGGCTTCCCCATCCTCTTACAAGTATCACATGCCCAGAAGTACACCGTAGAGTCCTTATGCACCGTTAGCCACCATAATCTTGCACACAAAATCTTCTATGCATTTTCTCACCTTCATAGTGTCCTCTCACCACTCCTCCATGTGCTTCAACAAGGATTCTAGATCAATCAAACTCCGAAACATATTGATGTAGTATTTCATCAGAGCCCATCTTATACAAGTGTCCTACGATTACAAAAAAAATAGTTGTATGGATCACCAATTCCTTTTTATGCTATGTAGAATATTGCTCCGGGGTTGTACCCATGGTTAAAAACTGGATTATGTCAGCAAAGTCATCATCTATGACACGTACAACAAAGATCTATGCATCCAGTAATCTTTCTTCCAAACTAGTGGGCTCTTCGCCTGTCTCAATTTAGGATAAGTGATCCAGTCCCACATTCAATATTTCAAGCTTCACAATCATCTCAAAATCCTATTCTTGAAAAAGAAACAACCACCGAAATATCTTCCCCAAACAGAGGTTTGTTTCCAGGTACTTGAGAGCAGAGTGATCTGTATACATTTTGAAGCGTGGACCTAACAGGTAATGTTGAAATTTTTGTAGTGCGTAGACCATCGCCAACCCTTCACACTCGGTAGTTGAGTAGTTCTTCTTAGCCTTTGATAATTTCCTGCTCACAAATGCTATAGGATGATCAATTTCACCTTCACCTGGTTGGGTCAATACCGCACCTAACGCAATACAAGAGGCTTCCACATGAACATGAAATTATTTCTTCCAATCTGGGAACACCAAAATGGGCATAGTCGCCATCCTTTCCTTTAACACATACAGACTATGTTGACACTCCTCATCCCAACAGAAATTCATGTCCTTCTTCAGTAATTTCTCCATTGGCGTGGTTATCTACATAATATTTGATAAACTTCCTATAGTATCCGGTGTGGCATAGGGTTGAGCGCAATTTCTTTACATTCTTTGGAGCCTCTAAGTTGACAATAATAGTTATCTTCGCAGGTTCTACCATAAACCCCTGCTTGAAGACCACATGGCCTAGCAATATCCCATAGGGCACACAAAAGATAAATTTCTTCAAATTCGGGGAAAACTGGTATCTGCGACAAGTATCCAACATAAGGCACATACTTGCAACGTGGCGCTTTACCAAACCAAACAAATTTTAGTCATCAAAATAAACTTCTAAGTATTTATGGATGAACTCCTTAAAAGATACAATTATAACCCTTGAGAATATCGTTGGTGCATTCTTCAGTCTGAATGGCATTACTATGTACTAGAAGCTTCCCCACTCTATCGTGAAGGTGGTCTTGCTATGATCCTCCGACACGATCTTAATCTAATGGTATCTTAAGAATCCATCAGTGAATGAATAGGCATTCTTCCTTCCAACGTTCTCTAAGACTTCACTTGTAACTGGTGTTGGAAATGGGTCATGAACACATGCATTATTGAGCTTTCTTAGATCTACACATATCCTAATTTCATATTGTTGCTTCTTTTCCTGAACAACCATAGGGCTTACCCAATCAGACTCTTCCACCATCTCAATGATTTTAGCCTCTAGCATTTTTTCTAGTTCTTTGCACACCTTCTCATTATATTTGGGATTTAGCCAGTAGAGTCTCGGTTTCATAGGCTTCACATCAGAATTTAGAGTGATCTTCATTACACAAAGATCCCCTACTATTCCTTTCAGTTCCGAGAACTTGGTAGGAAACAAGTCCTCTTATTTGAGCAATAGTTCCATAACTTTATCAACTGTATCTTCATCCTAATAATCACCTATCTTTGAAAACTTAGGATGCACGTTAGATCCAACGTTCACTTCACTGGTCTTTAAAGGTTCTATTATATCAAGGTTTTCTACTTTGGGCCCTTCAACCTCGCGTTATCCTTCAGACTCTGGAATGCTGATATTTTATGGATCCTCTTCTTCTTCTGCAGTCATGTTGTAGCATTCCAATGCATAGCACAATTATGTGTTCCTGTATGGTTGAACCCATTCTACCAATTCCTCAAGCGTCTAGAATATTGTGGCCTTAATTTTCTAGAGCACTTCATTAATACATGCAAATCCATCCTCAAAGCTGAAAGTTAACAAGAAAAATTCCCTTAGGATATTCCACTCATCCATCCCATGGTGTAGCTCCATTTCCAAGTACCAATTCATTAGAATAGTATATAGGGTATGACAAAATATATGGACCCATTCAGGTTGAGGCTCTTCCCTGCAAGCTTTAGTCCATCACGCCATGCTCGTGTGGATCATCCTTGCTTGAGTATTTCTCTATCAAGTGGGTATTCGTGTAAATGAAACTTAACTTCATCATTCACTTGTACTATTTCCTTTCAAAAAAACTACCCTTATGTGTACCCCACCAACGGGAAGGCGTAGCATGCAGTGCCAGTTCAAGAGCGTAGAACCTATGCTCTTCTAGCATATCCCTTTCAAAATTATCTAGAAATAAACTAACATCACCTAAGCCATCATAAGGAGGAATATTTGTTACCTCCATGGATACACACTGAAGTGATTTTGTCATCATATTGTAGCATAGCGTTGAAGCTTCATGGAACCTATTCTACCAATGTTTGAGTTCTTATCTACAAGAGCTATTTTATCCCATGTAATTCACCCATATGCAGTGGGATTATGATGAGCCCCATAAATGGGTAATTATATGGGCTCATTTTTCCTCCTAACTTACCTTAATCCACCATTCTCATTAATTTAATGCATGTTTTGTATTATATTTATGCTAATAGAGTGAGTTGGGTTGGTCATTATGCCTTGAAGTCTAATGTGTGCTTAATGCAGGTTTTTGGTCAATTTTGGAGACAAAGTCAAAGATTTAATGAACATTTGGTAGAAAATACTTGAAGAAAACAAGGGAGAGGATTTATAGGAGGGTTTTCCCCTCATTTATGACTCCCTACTTTGAATTCTCCTTCAGAAAGCTCGAAGCACAAGCAGCCACATCAATGCACCAAAGACGTGGATGAGCAAGTGGAGTATAACTGCTGTCTATCTCAAGTTTGGGAGCCAAGCCTCCCTGATTTTAAGGGATCTGTTGGGAGCTTCAGTTGTATAAGTAGAGAGGCCTAGGGCCTCAATAGGTTGTTGGATGTTTGTTAAATTTTCGCACTTTCGTTGCAGCTTTTCTCTGCTCAACTTCGAGCTTACTTTTGCAAACAGTTTCATGTAATCTTACTATTATTTTGATAATGAAGATGAGATTGTTTCTGAGCTAGCACTGAGTTACCTCAAAGGGCTGAAACTCTTGGGTTAGGGCCCAATCCAAGCAGCCAAGCACCTCTTGTTTTTTATTTATATGCTTTGTTTTAGTTTATGAATGAGTTGTTGATAGATAGATTTCTTTCTTAGTTAATAGTAGGTTGCTTTTGGTAACTTAAAAGGTTGTTTTCATTTTATTTTGCTGTAGCAGGTTGAATAGTGATAGAAGAAGATACAAATAGGCCATCAACAGATCCTTGGCCTCCTTTCTCCCCTTTCGGACCATGAACTGAGACCAAGACCCTCTTGCTGCCACAAAAAACATAGATTTTCCTTTGCCATAGGATTTCTAGTGTTGGAGCTTATTAGAAAGCTAATGCTTTGTTTGTAGATCTATTTCATCATGCTCATTTCTATCTTTACAATAAATTTCCTTCCATTTTTTCTTTCCATATAGCATTTTTCAGCATTTACTTTCCTAGATCAGAATTTAGACTAGCTTGATGAACAGTTCTATTTTGTTTGCGTAGCTAGTTTCTCTGCTTGCTTAGTTTAAGTGATTGATATTCAGTTTTCTTGCAGTACATCTCTACTCAAAATAATTCAACCAACTAGCCATCACCACCTCTTTTTTATCCATGTTCCACAGGTCATCCAAAGTCCCTCATGAATTTGCCTTAATTTTCTGCACTTTCTCATGAACTTTCCTCTCTTTCCTTGAACAAGTCCAACCATATTTCTCTTCCCTAATATTCCTTGATGAACCTTAGACACCTTAATGCATCCTCCTAGCCATCATCTACCATTTCCACCCATTTTCCCACCTTCAAAACCTTTAAAACAGGTCTCGGCATCCTCCTGTAGACCCCATGTAGACCTCTTGTAGATCCCCTACAGCCTCCTGTAGATTTTCCTGTAGGTGTCTTTTTGAAGTCTGATTGCAGGGAAAGCCTCCAGAAGGCCACCTCAAACCTCCTAGGACCCCTCCACACCTTCCTATACCTCTACAAACTCCAAAGTCACCCTCCGTCACCACCTAATCGCTGCCACATTCACAAACAAATAAATTACATGCATGACAATTGCACCTAAAAATACATAAAAACCCAAAAAGATGTTTTTTCTATTTTCCTTGTAGAAATAGCTTGAGTAGATGTTGTTTGATTCCTAAGTAGGTAATGGCATTCATTTTATGGTTTTTACTCTCTCTTTCTGCAAAAGTAGGATTAGCTGGTTAATTAGGGTTTGCTATGGTTACTTCACATTTTAGTCTTCTTTCACTTTCTACAAGTAGAGTTGCCTCTGTAGGTTAAGCTTTCCTTTATTTCATCACATATAAAGCTTCTTTTGGAATTCATAGAAGTTGGCTTGAGCTCCTAGTGATCTTGCGCCAACTGACCAAGTGATAGCCTACAATAAGAACTAGTACTTGTGCATACAACACCATCGCTTCCAAGTTTGTTAGGAACTACCGGGTTGATAAAAAGTAAAGTAAGAAGCCTAGGAGTTGCAACATTATTGCTGCAATACTGGTGCTCACCACTTTTTGGCGTCGTTCTCGGGAAGCATCAGAGTATTGTGTGATTACTTCTTTCTTCTATTTCCTACTGCAACATTATGCTAAGCAGTTTATTTCAAGAAAAGTAGAGTAGTTGGTTCTTTCAATTCCTGCATTTCCATGCTTTCATTTCAATTCTGCAATTTCCATTCCAGCAAAAGTAGATTAGCCATTTCCTTGCTTTCATTTCAATTCTACAATTTCCATTCCAGCAAAAGTAGATTATCCCTTTCCTTGCTTTCATTTCAATTCTGCGATTTCCATTTCAGCAAAAGTAGATTAGTCATTTCCTTTTTGCATATTTTCTTTCCCTTTTCAGTTTTGCATTTTCATTTCAGAAAGTTCATTTCAATTAGTTGCAATTTGTTTGTTCAATCAATTTGGTTTTGTAGGTACAAGCAGAAAAAAAACAAAAACCAACCAAAAAAGATTTCCTTTCATGCCTTATAGGAACAAAGATAATTCGGGAAAATTCTTACCCAACACCCCCACCACATCATAGAGCCACCCATCTCTCTTCTTCGGTGGCAGTGATTAAGAATAACCTTTAGATGAACAACCTGAGATATTTGAAGAACCTATAAGGGAAGAAGAAGAAGAAAACATCCCTCCTGAGACAATGGCTGAAAACATAAATGCTAGGAGGAATGGAGAAAGAATAGAGGATACCTTTCCCATCCGAGAGACCAATGGCACACTAAAATGAAAAACAGAAGCCCTTCAACCCTACCTCACTTCGATGGATTGACTACAGAAGATCTTGACACCTTCTTGTTTGAATTTTTTGTTATCTGTCAAACATATTATTATGAAGAAGATGAGAAAAATTCGAAACTATTACCTTCTACCCTTAAGGATACAGCATTGCAATGGTTCATGGGGTTCCCTGGAAATAGAATCACAACTTGGGCTCAGATGCAGCAAGCCTTCAATAACAAATATCGAGACTACTATAGGTCAAAAGACACCAAGGAAGAAATCTTTTGAATGACCATGGGAAGTGATGAATCATTAGAATATTATGAAGAGAGCTTCCAGCTCAGTTATAAAAGGGTCAGGTTCACACTTGACCCTGAATCACTGAAGTTTGTCCTGCTCAGGGGAATTTCGGAAGACCTTCCAGACACCCTCCATCTACTGGCTAGGGGAGCATCGACCAACTACCTTATGAAGATATAAATACTATTTTTAGAAACCATTCTAGGGCAGCTAGAAAGAGAAGTAGGGGGAGTCAACCCATAGCCAATACCTCCGCATCCAGTTCATACATAAAATGTGAACTTGGACACATGCTAGAAGACTTCAAGAGTGAGATGCTGCAAACTCTTGCCATGCAAATGGATACCTTGCATATCAAAAGGAAACAAGAGGAAGCAGAGAGGGATTTGGCCTTTTTTGTCCTAGGTGCACCAGAAGGCATCCTAGGAATGAATGTCCACTGAACTCCATAGAGGTTTGTTTAGTATGTGAAGAATATCATTCTATAGATGAGTTCCCTTCCTTTCCCGAACTCAAATCTGTATACCAAGGGACTGAAGGAGCCACTAAACCACTCTATTTCATAAACCAAAGGAGACCGCATGGACCTAGACCATACCAGCAGGGAATGCAAGGGGCATCTTAGGGATACTACAACCCCAACCAAGCCACTTCCATACCTTCTTGGGGCCCTCCTGCTCATCCTTCCTAGTCCACACCTCCTCCTTGGTCCTATCCATCTCAATATCATGCCCAACCAACTACTCATGCATTTCAATCCTATGCTCTACCACAAGCTCAGTGGAATGCATCTCATCATGGGTGGAGACCCCAATACAAATCTCCTCCCACTCTTTTTCCTCCACCACCTACTCAACCACAACCATTGCCTCCTACTCCACCAAGGCAACCCAAAATGCCTTCTCAACCAAACCCAAACCCGACAACAGATAGGCTCAGTAAGCATATAGTGGGGAACCATCATGCCCAACCTATGCTATGGAGATTCAGGGGATTAACCTATGATTTGGGAAGGTTCTCCAAGATAGCCAGTCTCCCCCTCAGGAGGTTGAGGAAGATAAAGAGGAAAGTGAACCAAAATCAATTCCACCCTTTCTTGAGATACTATCTAGGACAACACAACCCACCCCAGAAGAAATTGAACTTCGAGGAGAATTGAAACAATTATGTGTAAAGATACCACTTCTCCAAGCCATAAAGGATGTGCATATATACAATAAGATGGTCAAAGAGAAGTGCTTCAGGCATCCAGATAGGGAAAAAAGAGATGCCCCAACCATCAATGTCATGGGACAACTGTCCGACCTAATGTTGGGGCAGGTAATTTGTCCAAAATATTTAGACCCTAGAAGCCTAGTAGTTGATGTCCACATCAATGGCACCATAATCCCACGTACCTTGATTAATCTAGGAGCTACCATTAATGTGGTGACAAAGAACACCATGCTCAAGCTCAAACTCTAGGGCTCCTTGAGAAAGACCACGACAGTACTGCAACTAGCAGATTGCTCCACCATGACCCCTGAAGGGATTGTGGAGGATGTGATGGTATTTGTTGATTCTTGGAGTACACTTCTGATTTCTTGGTTCTCTAGCCGAAGGCAATCTCACTAGGTATCCTCTCATCCTGGGAAAACACTGGTTGTCCATTGTTGATGCTTACATCAGTTGTCAGGTTGGGAACATGACCATCAAGAACGGGCATATGTCCAAGCAACTAATCCTATACCCTCTTGCCCAACCCTTGCTAGAACATGATCTACCTCTCTGTTTGGAGGAGGAGGATGAGGATGAAGTGTATTCTGCACCATTTTGTGTGGTAGAAACTATCATGGGGGGGAAACCGTAAAATGAGGATGATATAATTGGAAATTTAATTCAGAATCCACCCCCTAGTATTTGTCCATTAGAAGATCTAGTGAAAGAAACCTATGAAAATCCCCTAACTGATCTTTGTGTGGCCAACTCAACCTCTCTGTGTGTTAAGAATAAGAGTTTGGCTTAGGAAGAACCTTGAAAATCAACTCATCCCTTTCTACCTCCCAAGAGAAGGAACTGTGCAGCTTATTAAGAAAACATTTAGATGCCTTCGCCTGGAGTTATAAGGAGATGAAGGGATTGCACCCTTCAGTATGTACTCATCATATGTACATTGAGGAGGATTGCAAACCAGTTAGGCAGCCTCAAAGGAGGATGAATCTAGCCCTTAATGACATTGTTAAGGAAGAATTGCAAAAACTACTTGATGCAGGATTCATCTACTTGATCTCTAATAGTGAATGGGTCTCTCCTTTGGTGCTAGTGCCAAAGAAAAATGGTAAGTGGAGAATCTTTGTTGATTATCAAGAATTTAACAAGGCCACTAAAAAGGACCATTTTCCTTTGCCTTTCATAGTTCAAGTGTTGGATGGCCTGGTGGGGAAATTTTTTTTCTCCTTCCTAGATGGGTTTAGCGGGTACAATTAGATTCAAATCAGCCCGGAAGACCAAGATAAGACCACTTTCACTTGTCCTTGGGGTACCTTTGCATACCAAGTCCTTCCTTTTGGTTTGTTCAACACTCCAACCACTTTCCAGAGAGCAGTACTAAGTATATTTTCTGAACTGGTTCATGATGCGGTGGAAATATATATGGATGATTTTACTCCTTATGGTTCTAACTTTCAAAAAGCTTTATCTAACCTAGGGAAAGTTTTGGACAAGGGTATTGAAATGAACCTGTCCCTCAGTCCACAAAAATGTGAATTTTTGATGACTAAAGGGACCGTGCTAGGTCATGCAATATCTCAACAAGGATTGCAAGTGGACCCCAACAAAATTGCCATCATCCAAAGGGTCCCACCTCCTCAAAAGGTGAGATATGTCCAAAGTTTCCTAAGCTTAGCAGGATATTTCAGAAGATTCATTAAAGATTTCAATAATTTAGCCTCTCCATTGTTTGGTCTTTTGGGAAAAGATGTTGAGTTCATATGGACTGAAAACTGTCAAGAAGCCCTAGATACCTTGAAAAGCAAACTTGTGACTGCCGCAATTTTGAGAGCCCCAAACTAGGCCCTACCTTTCCACATTCACATAGATGCCTCGAACAAAGCAATAGGAGCAACGTTGGGGCAAATTGATGAAAAGTTACCTTATGCCATATACTTTATAAGTAAAATTTTTTCAAAGGCAAAGGTAAACTACATGGTCACCGAGAAGGAACTCCTAGTTGTAGTGCATTCCTTAAACAAGTTCAGACATTACATCACAAGCTATCAAACCTTTGTACATATTGATCATGCTGCAATTAGGTATTTAATGAATAAACTAGATGTAATTGCTCGCATTATTAGATGGTTGATTTTACTGCAACAGTTTGATTTAACAATTGTTGATAAGCCTGGTAAAGAAAATGTTGTTGCTGACTTTTTGTCTAGAGTAAATTTGCCTGTAGGTGAGGAAGGAATGGTGGATGATCAAATGCCATATGAGCACCTATTTTCTATCTCAGTACTCTCTCCATGGTTTTCTAATATAGCAAATTACTTTGTTTCAGCACAGTTCCCACCACACCTGTCCTCGAAAGAGAAGAGAAAGATCGTGAGGAAAAGAGCTCCTTTCACTTGGATTGGGGACAATCTCTTCAAACTTAGCCCAGATCAGATCTTGAGAAGATGTGCTAGGGAGGAGGAACTTTTGACACTCTCCTAACCTGTCATGACGGGCCTTGTGGAGGCTATTTTGCAGCAAAAATGATTGCCTTCAAAATCTTGCAAGCAGGTTACTATTGGCCCACTCTTCATCAAGATGTGAAGAGATATACCATCCAATGTGATCGGTGCCAAAGGATGGGGAAACCTACTCCAAAGGATGAGATTCCCATGCAACCTCAAGTGACATTTGAGCCATTTGAGAAGTGGGGCATGGACTTTATGGGTCCTATCAACCCTCCTTCAAAACAAAGGAAATACATCATTGTGTGCACTAATTATTTGACAAAATGGGCAGAGACAAAAGCAATCAGGGCAGCAACAGAGGAAAAAGTAGTTGAGTTCTTAAGAGAGAACATATTCTATAAGTTTGGGTATCCAAGAGAATTGGTTACAGATCAAGGTAGTTAGTTCACTTCCAATTTGATTGAAGACCTACTCACACATCATAAAATCAAGCACAAGACTTCCACCCCTTACCATCCGCAAGCCAATGGGCAGGTGGAAGTCACTAACAGAGCTTTGGAAGGAATTCTGACCAAGGTAGTGAGCAGCAGCAGGAAGATTGGGTAGATAGACTAGTTGAGGCCACATGGGCCTACAACACAACATGGAAGACCACCACAAGGTTCACACCCTATGAACTGGTCTCTCGGAAGAAGGATTTGCTGTCAATAGAATTTGAATAAAAAAGACTAAGGATGGCAGCTTAGCTGGACCTAGACCTTAGCCATGCACAGAGGGAAAGGCTACTCCAGCTCAATGGATTGGATGAACAAAGATTGCAGGACCTTCTCCACATAGAGGTAGTCTAGCTTCAAAGGAAAATATGGCATGATCAAAATATCAAGGAGAAGTAATTCCAAGAGGGAGATTGGGAACTTTTCTATGATTCAAGATATAAAGACTTCCAAGGCAAGATGAGGACAAGATGGTTGGGACCCTACACTGTGGAAAAATGCAGTGACAATGGTTCAGTTCTAATCAGAACCATTGATGAGGAAGCCATCCCCATGCTTGTAAATGGACATAGGTTGAAAAATTTACAAGAAGCCCCTCTCTAAGCAAGAGTTCATTGAAGATATGAATAAGACAATGTTCATAGTGGAGCAGGTCTTAGCCTCCACTCCACCCACTCACTAAAGAAGCGGAAAATAATAATAATAATAATAATAATAATAATAATAAGGGCTCAAGTGAAAACCTCCATGAAGCGCTTGAGTCCCATCATTGGGTTGAAAACCTCTTTTGAGGCGGCCCAGTGATGATAAAAACAAAAAAAAA
>APFE030699628.1:47294-87416 GCA_000404065.3 Pinus taeda | reverse complement strand
ACCATGGACCGAAAACCATAGGTAGGTTCGCCCAACCTAATATAGGGTCCAAAAAAAATTTTCCCGGGGCACTGCCTCGGACCCCGTAGAGGGGGGCTGCCCTCCCCCCTCAAACCCCCTAGATAGGGGGGTTTGCCGCCCCCCCTATGACCCCCCCGCTACACAATTGAAGCAACGAAGGGGGGGGCCTCTAACCCCCCGGTTCACTACGTAGGTTAGTCGTGGAAAGAATATAACACAAGCCAACAACTCCAACATTAAGTTAAAGGCAGGAGGTCCAGATCAGTTTGCTCACCATGGGTTAATTAAACTATTAGTGGAAGAAGCCCTCCACACCTTCACAATCCCCATAGCATGGGAAATCTTCAGAAATGTGACAAGAGAAGATGACATAAAGGCCCTCACATATGACCACATTCCTTCTGAAAGTGAGGGGGAAGAACAGCAAGGAGAAGAAGGGGAGGAAACTGAGGAGAAAACAGAGGAGGAAGACACCAAAATAGAGGAGGAAACTAAACAAGAGGAGGAAGAAACCAAAACAAAGCAAGAAGGAACAAAACCAACAGATACAAAGAAGACAAAAGGACAGGAACAAGGGGCAGAAAAGACAGAAGTGTCTCCTGAGACCCTAGAAAAGGACGAAATAGTCACTCTTGCTACCCTCAACACCCATGTTAAACCCAAAAAAAATAGGAAGAGGCAAACATCAATGTACTTCAGGGCTCGGAAAAGCACAAGGATAAAAATGGGAAGACCACAGCTATCTTCAACAGTGCCTATTGTAATTGAAGATTCACCCATTGTCAAAGGGGAAGAATCTCCCTCTAAAACCCCCATCACATATGAAAGAGGAAGTCCTAGGTTTTCCACCTGGAAGGAAAGAGTGCAATTAGACTCAAAATCAGTTCTACAGGAACCACAGACTGTTCTACAAGAGACCCTATCTAAGCTACAAGAGACCAAAAAACTGGAAAAAAGGGTAGAAGAACAGCCAAAGGGGAAGGAGGAAACAACAGAGACCCAAGAACTTGAACCCCAGCCTAGTTTGGGCTCTTATTACAATCTCCTTAAGGGAGGAAAAATCATTCAACAGAAATTTGTAGTCCCACTTTTCTTTGTGTTGGAGAAAGAAAGAATAAGGAGCCATTGATGGATGCAAATTGCCAAATCCAAGGGGGTAGATGATATTGGCCACATGGAGAACCAGCTTAGAGAGATGGGCAGGGAATTTAAGTGATGTAAGACATAGAGAGGCAATCAGAAGAACTCACCTGGAAACAGAAAATGAGTTGCTAAGAAAACAACTTTAAGAAAAGGAGACACAATTGGCATGCATGGCCAACTGGTCTATGGAGGCACTACAGTGTAGGACACCAGCAAAATCATATGGAGTACACCTCAAAGACCAATGGTTGTAGTTTCAGATCAAGACTTTGGCACAGAGAGGCACCATGCCTTTCCAAGATTATAAACAGTTTACAGACCTATGTGACCAAAGTTCAGTAGAAGACAAGGCAAAGATAGCAGAGTTCTATTTGCATAACTTGGCCCTCACTTATATGAACCTATGGGACCCCAACGCTAGGCTAGGGGAGTTGCGACTGATGGCCATGGAATCATGGATGAATCATGAGTAGAAGAGGGCAACAAAAATAAAAAATTTGATGGAAAAAGAGAAAAATGAACCCTTAATGATCAGAACTGAGCCATCATACCCCATGGCTCTCATCAATGTCCACCAGCTGCTTGCAAATAATCCTCAAAGTGCCCCTAAGTAAATAAATGAGCAGGCTCAAGCCATTGCACATTTTGAGTACATTGAAAGATTACTTGGGGAAGACTATATTCATGCTTGTATGAGGAGGTGGAACAATCTCCCACACAGTCTGCAAATCAGGGAGTATCACTACCCAACAAGGATGAAATAAGCATTAAGGAGAGTGCCACTATACAAGTGCTCTATGCAGAGTTTGAAGGCCAATTGGATTGGCCTCAAATTGAGTCCCCCACTACTGCTAGGCCTACTGGAAGGTAGAAAAGAGGAAGAAGAACAACAGCAGTGGGAAGAGGTGGACAGAAAGGTAGGATTCCATGAAAAAGAAGAGGACCTCACATCAGAAGCATGGGATGTCAGGGAGGCCATCAGGGCCATCAAAGATGAGGAGATGGACTAGTTTCTTAGAGGATGATCATCACATTCAGTAGGGGGTGATGATGAGCCCCATAAATGGGTAATTATATGGGCTGATTTTGCTTCCTAACTTAGCTTAATCCACCATCCCATTAGTTTATTGCATGTTTTTTATTATATTTATGCTAATAGAGTGAGTTGGGTTGGTCATTATGCCTTGAAGTCTAATGTGTGCTTAATGCATATTTTTGGTCAATTTTGGAGACAAAGTCAAAGATTTAATGAACATTTGGCAGCAAATACTTGAAGAAAACAAGGGAGAGGCTTTATAGGAGGGTGTTCCCCTCATTTATGGCTCCCTACATCGAATTCTCCTTCAGAAAGCTCGGAGCACAAGCAGCCACATCAGTGCACCAAAGAGGTGGCTGAGCAAGTGGAGTATAATTGCTGCCTATCTCAAGTTTGGGATCCAAGCCTCCTTGATTTTAAGGGAGCTATTGGGAGCTCCAGTTGTATAAGTAGAGATACCTAGGGCCTCATTAAGTTGTTGGATGTTAGTCAAATTTTCGTACTTTTGTTGCAGCTTTGCTCTGCTCAACTTCAAGCTTACTTTTGTTGACAATTTCATGTAATCTTACTATTATTTTGATAATGAAGATGAGATTGTTTCTAAGCTAGCACTGAGTTACCTCATAGGGCTGAAGCTCTTGGGTTAGGGCCCAATCCAAGCATCCAAGGACCTCTTTTTTTGTACTTATATGCTTTGTTTCAGTTTATGAATGAGTTGTCGATAGATAGATTTCTTTCTTAGTTAAGAATAGGTTGCTTTTGGTAATTAAAAAGGTTGTTTTCATTTCGGTTTGCCATAGCAGGTTGAATAGTGATAGAAGAAGATAAAAAAAAGGCCATCAATAGAGCCTTGGCCTCCTTTCTCCCCTTTGGGACCATGAACTAAGGCCAAGACCCTCTTGCTGACTCTAAAAAACACAGATTTGCCTGTGCGATAGGATTTCTAGTGTTTCAGCTTATTAGAAGGTTAATGCTTTGTTGTAGATCTATTTCATCATGCTCATTTCTGTCTTTACAATAAATTTCTATCCATGTTTTCTTTCCATATAGCATTGTTCAGCATTTACTTTCCTAGATCAGAATTTAGACTAGCTTGATGAACAATTCTATTTTTTTGCATAGCTAGTTTCTTTGCTTGCTTAGTTTCAGTGCTTGATCTTCAGTTTTCTTGTAGTACATCTCTACTCGCAATAATTCAACTAGTCATCCATCACCACCTCTTTTTGATCCGTGTTCCATACGTCATCCAAAGTCCCTCACTAATTTTCTGCACTTTTCTCATGAACTTTCCTCTTTTTCCTTGAACAAGTCCAACCATCTTTCTCTTCCCTAATCTTCCTTGATGAACCTTAGACACCTTAAGACATCCTCCTAGCCATCATCTACCCTTTCCACCCATTTTCCCACCTTCAAAACCTCTAAAACAGCTCTCAGCATCCTCCTGTAGACCTCCCATAGATCACCTGCAGCCTCTTGTAGATTTTCCTGTAGGTGTCTTTTTGAAGTTTTATTGTAAGGAAAGCCTCGAGAAGGCCACCTGGGACCTCCTAGGACCCCTACACACCTTCCTAAATCTCTGCAAACTCCAAATTTCCCCTCCATCGCCACCTAATCACTGCCACATTCACAAACAAATAAATTACATGCATGACAATTTCACCTAAAAATACATAAAAACACAAAAATATGTTTTTTTTCTCATTTCATTGAAGAAATAGATTGAGTAGATGTTGTTTTCTTCATAATAGGTAATGGCATTCATTTTATGGTTTTTCCTCTCTCTTTATGCAAAAGTAGGATTAGCTGGTTAATTAGGGTTTGCTAGGGTTACTTCACATTTCAGTCTTCTTTCGCTTTTTGCATGTAGAGTAGCCTTTGTAGGTTAAGATTTCCTTTCTTTCATCACATATAAAGCTTCTTCTAGAATTCATATAAGTTGGCTTGAGCTCCTATTGATGTTGCGCTAGCTGACCAAGTGACGGCCTGCAGTAAGAACTAGTACTTGTGCATACAACATTGTCGCTTCCAAGTTTGTTACGAACTACTGGGTTGATAAAAAGTAAAGTAGGAAGCCCAAGAGTTGCAAATTTATTGCTACAATACTGGTGCTTACCGAATTTATCCACTATTCATTTCACATCGTGATCTTGTATATTTTATCCAATTCATCTTCTTCTTCATATTCACGGACTGGTTCAGTGTAACGTGATCCTTCAGTATGATCTAGCAGGACAATAATCCTGAGTGCCTTCCTTTCAAATGTCATTCTTCACTTTTTCAATTTAATTACTGCATCCATGTCAAAGGCCCAATCAGTTCCTAATAGCGTAGGGTAAGGTTTGTTGTCATCCACTATTTCAATTAGCTCAAAATCAGCCAGAGCACTTGCTCCCTCAATGTTTATTGTTACTCTGTATAGGTGCCCCATAGGAATGATATTATTTTGATTGGCCATCTGTAGCTGTATAGGAGATCATTGTAGTGCAGGTCTCCCCATCCTTTCCCACATCTTCTTTGGTAGCACATTCACATTAGATACTAGATCCAGGATGACTTGCTCCATTTCATACTCTCCAATCTGCGCAGTTAGCCTCATTTTTCGCCCTTTCCACTTCTTATGTTTATCCATTTTCCTCATAGCGCATTGTTCGGGACGCCTCTTGATTTTAATCTTATAGTTTCCAATTAGCTCCTGGAGGCCTTCCACTACCTTCCTATCCCACAAAAACTTCATAGAGGTTTTCAGAAAAGTAGCTAATAACGAGTGATCCACGTCATGCACTTCATTTTTTCCAGTAAGTTTCTCCAAACTTCCTGACATAGAAACCTCAACAATGTTCTTCTTGACCTCCATAAATTTTTCTTTAACCTTATTGAGATCAAATACGACCTCATTTTCGACAGCCTTGCAAACCTAGCCTTTGGTTTTTGGCTTCTTTCCTTTATCTTCTCCCATGAAAATACCATCTCGCGTCATGATATTGATGCTATGGTCTTCTTCAGGACACTCTGCCCTCATCATCTGTATATTTTGTGTGGGTTGTTGAGTTTTTTTCTCCTGCATTTTGGATATCAGCACCGAGAAATACTCTATCACATGGTCAAACTATCTACAATACTGACAAGATGGATGTGTTGGGTTCTGACAATAGCATGCAAAATGTCTTGCTTCTCCAGAGTTGTAGAAAATAAATTGTCCATGACCTCTTCCATCCCCTCCTACTCTTCCTCTTCTGCCACCTTGGAATCCTCCATGTGATGCACCTATGCCCTGATCCTGAGGCCAATTTTATGCCTGCAGCTGATACATAGGGGTTTGCTCCATCATTAATTCTTAGCTTCGACAGTTTCACTCATCATGCCCAACTGATGGTACAAAACAATTGTTGTGGAGTTTTTACAAACTTTTGCAAGAGGTGACAATGGCTAATTGCATGCTTCCCATCTATTTGGAAGATAACACATCATAAGGGTACTCATGTGCTTGGTCCTGCAATGTTCTCAGACTTCAAAGGAACACGACCTTCTCCAGTTAGGTAATTCTAATAAACAAGACAACAAACCTTGAGCTAATTGAAATAGTTGATGACAACAAACCTTACTTTCATAATCTCATTGATATATTTTTGAGACAGCCCTTAATTTTATAGCTCACTCACCTTCCCCCACCTTCTATAAACCTTCCTAAACACTTCCCCTCATTCCTATCCATCAATTTCATCATTTTCCCACAAACACTAGCCTAGACTACACTTTCTTAGGCTAGGCCTATGTTTTTCCCTTTTGGACCCCTTCCCCTCACTCATTCCCTCAAATTCCACTTCCCTCCACTCCCTAACATTTATCTCTACCCCCTAAATTTTCCCAATAATTTAGACACCCTTAAAACCCTTCATCTCCCTCCATTCACAAAATTTCCCCAAAACTATTGTTTTCCTAAACTATACCCTAATTTCCCTTCCTAGTGAGCTAGGGTTTCACAATGGATCTAGAGATCACAATAAATGATCATATGAAGAATAAAGGAGTCCAAGGACAAGATATCTCAAGAGGCATAAAGAGCAAGAGAGTGAGTCATCTCCTCCACTAGGTCAAAGGTACATTAACAAATCATTTGTTGTACATAGAGATGATTTTACTTCAAAATATGTTTCTGACCAAATGTAGATGAATTTCAAAAACATGAAAGTGGTTTTTGTTAATGACAGGCCAAGGAACAAAATCTTCCTTTCGTTTATGCACAAGTATTATGATTTGGGAGAAATGCCTAAAATATAGTTGCTATAGAAGAGTTGTTGCACTTCTGGAGTAGTCTTGGGAGAGTGAATTTTTAGGTGTCTTGGAGCAAGTGTCTGTAGTTCTTAATGACTCTATTGTGTATTAGACATCCATATATTTCCAACCATACTACTTTCAGCCCAAAAATCCTCTGGAAAGTCCTCCAAATCACTCTCCAAATTTTTCGTTGCGCTTTTGTTGTGAGCACATTGTGCTTTTCCAATTTTTAGTGATAACCCTAAAACTTGGATTTTGAATAAATGGGAAAGTATTGTTGAAAACTAGAGGAGGTTTATTTTCATAACATCCAAACGAGTAAAAACTTCTCTCAATTTTGTAAAAAAATTTGGTTTTAGAGAGATATGGCTCCATGTTTGAGCCCTATTTTTGTAAAAAACCCATATTTTTGGCAATTTTTGAAAGAGTCACTAGGTAAAAAACGCAACGTGCCCCACACTGCGCTTTTAATGGAGAGCTACAAATGAAATTTGGTTTTCATATTTGGATTCTTTATCACTTCTAACCCTTGGGATAAAAACTTCAGCAAGTTTTGATAGGTGGAAAGGGCTGAAAACTACTAAAACAACACCTCCCTGCCCTCTTTTTGAAGAGTGTGTTGCGCTTTTGAGAGTACCTCTAGGAGAATGAAGTTTTGGAGGGATAGAATAAATTTTTTTAGCTCTTGAAGATTCCAAAGTGTAGCATACATCTATATATTGCCAATGATCCATCAATATCATAATTTGGACCTGGGGAAGGCTTCCAATAGTCAATTTTCCCAAATTTGTTGTGCTTTCTCCTAGCATGCTGCGCTTTTGAATAATTTCACTATGTTCTTTACTGTAACATATTTTTATTAATCTTATCAGTTGGATTTGAGTTTTTATGATGTAATTGCTTAACTCTAATGTAATTATTATGTAATTAAGGGTAAACATGATTGTTAAGTTGTCTTTATGTAAGTTTAGGCCTCATTTATGGGAGTAGTTTGAGTCGATCTTTAAATGGAGGAGTTGTTTTAACCTCCCTAGACATTAGGGTTTGGATGGAACACCTCATGTATCAGTTCTGTTGTAACATTATGTTGTTTTGATAAGTTAGTAGTCAAAATAATTTTTAAAATGTTAAGTTAGGATATGGATGCAAAAGAAAGAAAAGTTAAAATATTAGGCCAATTTAATGTTTTATATGCATCCATATCATTAAAATGTTAGGTGTTAGCTGCCCTAAATAAATAAGGAAATAGGAAAATAAAATGCCAGGGAAGCAAAAGAAAATAAAGGCTTCATTTCATGTTTTTATAAATGCAGAAGCTGCTAGTCTAAATGCACCACAAGTCAATTATCAAATATTGTTCTCATGTGCAGAAGAAAAAGGCATAGGAGTAAAGGTTTCCTCTAAGGTTTTGTTGTAGCCTTTGGAACAACCCCTCCAAAATTTTCAAACTCTTCTAAACTTTGGAGCCCCTCCATTTTTTTCGTAGCTACCGCCCATTCTTAAAGTCTATTCGGAAGCTGGGAAACCCTTGAAAGGTCTAGAAAAGTCTCACGTCTCTTTCAAAGCCAAACCAAATCACACAGGTCGCAAAGTTGCATAGGTCCCAAAGGTCGCACAGGTCGCAGAAGTCACAAGTCACATAGGTCACAGGTTGCATAAGTCACATAGGTTGCAGGTCGCATAGGTCATAGGTCGCATAGGTCGCATCGGTCGCATCGGTCACAGGTCACATAGGTCGTAGGTTGCATAGGTTGCGGGTGGCATTGATTGCAGGTTTCATAGGTCGCAGGTTGCATAGGTTGCAATTTGCATAGGTCGCAGGTCACATAAGTCACAGGTCACATAGGTCGTAGGTCGCATAGGTCGCAAGACCACGTAGTCACACCTCCAACCACTCAACTATCATATGACCCTGCGACCCCGTGACCTTCAAAGTCACAAAATCGCGAAGTCTCCTTCATTACCATCAGTCCCTTGTGTGACTATGCGAATCTACGACTCGCAAAGGTCGCATAGGTCACATAGGTCACACAAGTCACAGGTCGCATAGGTCGCAGGTTGCATAGGTCACAGGTTTCATAGGTCGCAAAGGTTGCATAGGTCGCAAAGGTTTCAGGTTGCATAGGTTGCAGGTTGCATAGGTTGCAGGTCGCATAGGTCGCAGGTCACATAGGTTGCAAGTCGCATAGGTCGCAAAGATCGTACAGGTTGCACAAGTCACAAGGTCTCATAGGTCGCAGGTCGCATAGGTCACAGGTTTCATAAGTTGTAGGTGGCATAGGTCACAGGTGGCATAGGTTACACGTCGCATAGGTCACAAGGTCGCATAGTCGCACCTCCAACTGCTCAACTATCATGCGACCCTGTGATCCCGTGACCTTCCAAGTCGCAAATTCACCTTCATTACCGTCAGTCCTCCATGCAACTACGTGACTCCACGACTCTCAAAGGTCGCATAAGTCACATAGGTCGCACAAGCCATAAGGTCGCACGGGTCACAAAGGTCGCACACTTGATGGATCGGATGTTGCTGAAAAGGGTGTTTATCTTGTTTGTCTATTTTCTTATTTTACATCCCCCAGGAGCAGCTCCATCACTTGTCTCAGTTAAAGTTTGATGGTGAGGATGGAATAGCCTTAAACAAGCACATTTCTGATTTTCTCAAGTTTTTTCAATCTTTTGAGATCGACAATGAAGAGTTTGTTTGTGCGTTACTCTTCCTCACCCTTGAAGGTCATCCCAAGCAATGGTGCCACATGTTGCCAGTGGCATCCATTCATTCGTTTGAGCAACTCGTTGGTAAGCTCCAACAAGGATTTGATAGGTACGACTTTAAAGATGTATTAAAGAGGATAAATGAGCTTAGGATGAAACCTGAGGAATCTTTAGAGGGTTTTTCTTTCAGTTTTGTGCATCTTTGTTTTGAATTTCCTGAAAGTGATATTGACTGGGTGTATTTGAATATAAATTTTTAGTGATTGGTTCTCATTTCTTTACAACATTTTCAATTATAAAAAAGTCATGTTCCGCATGAGTATCATCATAATTTTCATATTACAAAGTGTCCATATTCTTCCCGTAATTTTGTTTGGCCTATCTCTTTGAATATGGAACAACCTCAAAACCTCATGGAAGAGATTACTATTTGTGGTATTTCTCATCCTCCTCTTGACTTGTTACATAATAATATTGTGACCGTAAATGGTTCAAACAATGAACAGTGCTTTCTGGGAAACGGATCTGACGGTCTCGTCTCTAAATCCTTCATACATTCTTTTGGTTTGGAATTTGAAAATCACATAACATCTGTTCTGATAGAGTCCATTCGACATACGTCACACTATCCTAGGATCTCATTCAACTGTGCATGATGGCATTGGTCTTGTCTCAATTAATGTTGACTTGCTTATCAAATCCATGGAGGATATCAGGCCTTTAAATTCATCTTTCTCTTTGGAAAACATAAATGGGTAGAATGTGAGTATGGATCTGATCAATGTTCCTTCATCTAACCTTGTACATCCATCCTACCTTGATTTAGACTGTGGGTCTATTTCACTGGCGGTTCCTTTAGATAATTCATATCCTTATCTTGCTTGCACTAATTGCAATCATGTGCATGGGGGTGAGGTTTCGCAGTTAAGGGATGCAGATTCTAAATCCCTTATGCCAAATATTTGCCACTTTCAACCTTTAACAAGTGAGGAAGAGGGCCATGCCTCTCGCCCAAATCAAGCTGGGTCTCTCATTGATCCCTTTTTAGCAATCCTATTTTTTCCAGAAATATATTCACTCATGCCTCTGGTGATTTTCCTACTTATCCAGCTATTGATCCTACGGAGCCCTTAGAATTTGATGACCCACCTTTCGAATGTTTAGGGACTCATCAGGGATTTGAGGCACTTCAGCTTTAACTGATGGTTATGTCAAGTTCCCACATCCCCGATGAGACCCCTGAACCTAGTCAAATTAGGGTTTCTGCACATCACGCTCCTTACAACAGTTTCTCGCCAGATGCAAGTTCATCTTGGAATCCCTCTGATTGGAGCAATGTCTCTTTGAGAAAATATTTCCATCACCTTTCAACTGAGGTGCATCAACCTCTTTATCCTATTTTGTTTTCTAAGGGGAGTTCTCTGGCCATTGTCTCGAATATTTTTTATTGTCTCCCAGCCAATACAGTCTGTCAACATACGCAATCAAATGATACCTTACAATATCCTAGATGGGAGGGTTCCAATCACCTAATCTCCCCTTCATTTGATACTCTTGTGGTTTATTCAGTTCATTCTTTGGAATTCAAAGAATCTCATTTGTTGAGCTACCATTTATCAATGTTCAGTCAATGGATCCAATCCAAAATATTTTCATTGATAGTTGTCTGGTCACAACCAACGATAACCATTTGCACTCACATATTAATCTTGTGGAGCTACCAATATTGGATGGCATGTTGTTTGAAGGTTCAAAACTTGGCCAGGACAATGAGGCACTTCAGTGTCTGTTGATGGTTATGTCAGGTCCTCACGTCCTTGACAAAGTCCATGAACAATTTCAAACTAGGGTTTCTGAAATTGGGGTTTCTATGTTTGAATCCTTAGGGATCTCAGTTACACCCGACAGGGTCCCCTCTTTTCAAGGTTATCAAGTTTGTCATCCTCTACATCATGATAGGGTCATTGATCAGATCAATCTGGCAGATTCCTTTACTAGCCAGCAACATCTTGCCTTACTTGAATTGGATTTAGGGTTAGGAATAAACAAATGTATGTTATGGCTGGATGACTATAAATTTCATGCTTGTGGTTCAGTTTATTAGGATTGGGTGGTAGTTCACCTTGAAAGGTCTTATCTGACACATTTCTCTATAGGTGGATGAGATTTTCTTGTTGTTGTGCATGTTTTATAGGTAAACATGTTATCTTTGTTTTTGCAGGTTGGGAACTGCCGTGGTGGCTGCATTGGAATTTTGATTTCACATAACCCAACCTATACTTTCGTTAAATTAGGATTTATGGTTCTAGGCTAGCTAGGTTTTAGTTTTTCTTATTAGTTGGCTGATTGGAATTTTCTTTATGATTGAAATTTGTCATGCTTCATTTTCTTTACTGTAGGGATTTAGTTCCCTCCATGTTTATTTTTCACTCATGTCCTCCCATTTACTTATTATTACATGGAATTTATGAAACCTTTGCATATGCTTTGCATTGGTATTTGTAATTGCAATTAGCTTATCTCTTATGTACATATCATTACCTTGCATCATAAGCCTTGTCCGCTACATTACATCATACATATTTTCTTGCTTAACAAACACTTGCCTTGGACCTAACCTGGAAATTTCCTCTATTTCGCATACCACTTGATTGAGCCTCCATGAGCCTGAAGCTTTCGAACCTTTGGTACTGTGAATATATTTCTCGCGCCTTTTTTTTTCACTTTCTCAAACCTTAAACTACGCTACTTCGACCTCTTCGCACATGTTGAAACCCTATGAGAGTTTACCTAGTCATCAAAAACCCTAGAATTAAAACCTGAGCCCTAATGGTTGTGTGAAGTTGTGATGTTCACGCCAATGGGTAGCTTCTCTTAGAACCAGCCATAAAAGTTGCCCCCTAGATATCTTTCCTATGCAAATTTACTTACAAGGAAGATAAGAATATATTTCTTGTGAGGAACCCTAATCAGTTTGAATGACCTATACCCTTAACTTGAACCTTGTGCTCACCATGGTCATGACTATTTCAATGACTTGTTTTTTTTGTTCACTTGTTAACTAGAGATGAGATGAGAAAGCTTGACATGAAGGCAAACCTAAATCAGGATATATTTTAGTTTCTGTCAAACAAGAAACAAGCTCTCTTTCTCGTAAAATAAGTCGGGATCCCTCATCCACCCTAGCGCAATGAATGCCCAGTAATAAGTGTAAATATACACATAAAATAAAATGAAGTTAAATAAAGGGTAAAGGATCGAGAAAGGCATCTTGTGTAGAGAGGTAATGGAATGACTTTGCCAAGGTACTATCTAGGCTTGTTGGCAGTGGAGCAATATTTGTGATTTCTTGGAGTAACTCCACCAGGGTACTGTCTAGTCCTGTTGGTAGTGGAGAAACACTAGAAACTTAGGTTAAACTTCTGAATATAATAAGCCCTTTTCCTCATGCTTTGCATCATCATCGACTATTGGCACGTGTGAACTCCTAATTGGATGTTTACTGACTAACAAGTCCGGGATGAGACACAAAGAGAAGGCATATTTATAAAGGTCAAGGTAATAGGTACCCATAGTAACTATTTAATATTCCATCGCATCGTTATCTAGGCTCGAGCTATTGTAGGGATGTGGGCCGCGATGATGAATTCTACCAGTGAATCACCAATTGTTCTAGCCTTTGCAACAACCCCTCCGAAATTTTCAAACTCTTCTCAATTGGAGCCCCTCCACCTTTTTCGTAGCTACCTCTCATCCTTAGAGTTTATTCGGAAGCCAGGAAACCCCAGAAAGGTCTAGAAAAGACTCACATTTCTTTCATAAGCTAAACCAAGTTGCACAAGTTGCAAAATCGCATAGGTCCCAAAGGTCACACAAGTCGCAAAGTCACACAAGTCTCAAAGGTTGCACAAGTCGCATAAGTCACAGGTCGCATAGGTCCCAAGTTGCATAGGTCACAGGTCACATAGGTCACATAGGTCACATGTCGCATAGGTCGCAGGTCACATAGGTCACACATCGCATAGGTCATAGGTCGCATAAGTCGCAGGTTGCATAGGTCGCAGGTTGCATAGGTTGCAGGTTGCAAAGGTCGTAGGTTGCAAAGGTCATAGGTTGCATAGGTTGCAGGTCGCATAGGTCACAGGTTGCATAGGTCGCATAGGTCGCAGGTCGCATAGGTCACATAGGTCACAAGGTCACGTAGTTACACCTCCAACTTCTCAACTATCATGCAACCCCGCGACTCTACGACCTTTCGAGTTGCAAAGTCGTCTTCATTACCGTCAGTCCCTTGTGTGACTATGCTACTCCGTGACTCGCAAAGGTCACATAGGTCGCACAAGTCATAGGTCGCATAGGTTGCAGGTCACATAGGTTGCATAGGTCGTAGGTTGCATAGGTTGCAAAGCTCACAGGTCGCATAGGTCGCATAGGTCATAGGTCGCATAGGTTGCAGGTCGCATAGGTCACAAAGATCGCACAGGTCACAAGATTTCATAAGTCGCAGATCACATAGGTTTCAGGTCACATAAGTTATAGGTTGCATAGGTTGCAGGTCGCATAGGTCGCAAGGTCGCATAGTTGCACCTCCAACTACAAAACTAGCATGCGATCCCGTGATCCCATGACCTTCGAAGTCTCAAAGTCATAAAGTTGTAAAGTTGCCTTCATTATTGTCAGTCCCATGTGTGACTATGTGAATCTGCAACTCGCAAGATCACACGATCGTATGGGTCACAAAGTTCACACACTAACCTATATCACTCCCTACGAACCATGTGACCCCACATGGGTGACCTAAGACTATAAATATAGGCCTTAACTGGCCATTTACTTAGTACCTTTGAAAATGTTTAAAAACAACACAATGCAACAATGCCAACATGTATGATGAGGATGAAAAGGAGTGTGAAAGGTGATATAACAATGATAATCTAACCACTTGAGGAATGAAATGATTAATGCCAAGGCATGGAACATATCAACACATAGATTTTTGACCATGAAATTGCAAGAGATGTCAAGGCCACGAATTCTAGCTCATTTTAATTGTGATATTTATATCTTATATTTCATCAAAGTACATTTTTTCTTGATGATTAAATTATGGTTTGTACATGTGTAGGATTGAAGTGACGAAGGCAATTCCCTATCATTTATGTAGACACTTGAGCCTATTTATTGCTAAAATGACCCAAATGACCTTGGTCAACAATAGATATTGAAGTAAAGCTAGCTCCAAGGTAGAAGGAAGGTAGAGATATATCACCATCTTCTATAGTAGCATAGAACATGTTTGTGAATATGAAAGGTCATGTGCAATACCAAAAGTCACCAGGTAGATGAAAAGTCATGAGGAAGTTCAAGTGTTAAGGGTAGGCCAAGAGTCACTCTCACCCTATAAACATACCCTCATGCCTCATTTGTAAGAAGGGGGGCTTTTGAGAGGGACTCTTTTGGAGATATATATATATATATATATATATATAATATAATATATATATATATATATATATATAATATATATATATATATATATATATCTACATTACTTAAGAGAATTTATGTCCTTATAATTGATACAAGGAGTATTTGTACGTTTCCACTATTGGATTATTCAGATCTTTTATGTTCTAATGCCATGAGTATTTTCTTCACTTGATGGATCAGATGTTCCTGAAATCTCTTTCATGTACGGTTTCCTCATATGCTGTCTCATACTCCAAAATTTGTGTTGCTTCGTGTGAATGGTATTTGATTCACTAACTCTTTCCTCATGCCAGTGAATTATTTCTTTGGTATTGGCATAATCTATTTCACTACACCTTTGTTTATTCTCATAATTTTTTTATCATTGTGAATTAATTTACGATTACTAAGCATTTTATCTGGGAAAACATGAGTCTTATTTGAAGCCTGCTAATAGTAAATTTACATAAGATTTATGTTATTTATAGTCTAGCTATTCATGGTTTATGTGGCATAAAATATTTTTCAATTATTTCCTTGTATTTATTGAGGTACATGCTTTCAATTGAGTTTATATTTCGCCTCCTTCCAAAGAAATCTCAACAAAATTGAACGACAGTCAGGCTTACATATTGGAAGGGACCCATATCACAAATGGTGCAGGCTCTAGTTGGGAACTTACACCAGGGAGGTCCCCGTTGCTGTTGGTGGAGAATTCAAGCCTATCAATAGGTTTATATGTCAATTATCTGGTATTAATCCTATTCCTAAGTTTTAAATTCCAACATTACCCCTCCACTAACATTACCCTTCACCCACTTATTCCTAATTTCATTACACCCATCGTACATTACAAATAATCCCTTTATGTGGTATATTAATCTCCACCTGCCCCACCAAGTGTCCCATTATGTCACGAGTTAACCCTCCTCCACCTTTCACTCCATCTTCACCCATCTACCAAGATTTGATGGCCTACATATGATTCCGTCCCCACCCCTCCTCACCATCCGAACTTTACTGTCGGGGGTGGGGGGGTCCGAAATGGGTGGTATACGAAACCGCGCCTGCCCCTACATGTCAGCTTAACAGCATTTCGGACCCCCTCGATTGAAACCACTAACCACTCTCCCCCCTCTGAAAAGTTGTTTCCCTCGCTCCCGATACTATCCTCCTACCCATTGCACTATCGACATTCACCTTCTACCACCTCATCTATTGGTTAACTCCATCAAATCACATTCATTCCCTTGAAAACTTAGTCGTTAAACAATTAATTGTTTAGTCATTAATTCAATAGACCTACGCTCCTTCAATGGAAAAAGTAAATATGTTATATAAACCTCCTTTTCACTTGTGAACAGGTTATTGGTTTCATGCTTTATCATTGTTAATTGATTTGCTACAGGTTTGTTGGATTCAATCCTGATATTTTCAACCACCAACGACACTCTCTTCTCAATCATTTCCAACATTTTACCTCTGTTTTTCCCCCAAAACCTGATTCCTCTTTGTATATTCAAATCCTCAGTCTAGTTTTCATTCTTGCTCTTAGCCAAGATGCCTCCAAAGGACAAAGGACCAGAGGAACCTATCAATCCTCTAACGTATCCTCCCATAGATCTTCATCACGTCCCTTTCACTGATAGAGACTATAAAATCCAAGATACTCTTTATGAATTTGACCTTTTTGAAATGTATTGTTGGCTCGAGGACAAGTATATAGACAAGTCAGATGATATCCAACTGTGGGAGTCTAATTTACCCCACTACATTTTCCTCGCACCCATAGCTCCATAGATTTTATTAGAAAGTGTCATGCATCATATCTACCAAGCCAAAGGGCCATCTCTACCCCCATCGGAGAAATTCTATTTACCATTACTCTTTAGGCCATAGACCAGATAATGCAGGCCCCCACAGTAGAGAATGCTACCCCATTTTCCTATGAAGCATTGATTGAACTATACCAGAAATTGGACTTTACCAAGAGGGCCAAAACCTTGGAAATTTTCTTGACAAGAAGATGCTTCACTGCCAAAGAAAAATCCTCCCTATCCCTCCTCTATTTTCCCTGATAGATCCAAGCAAATTATCACATAGATTTGTACTAAGCTAGAGAAGTTTTGAATAATAAAAGATTATGGATTTGCCTTAGATGGTCTGTCTCTCAGTGAGTTGTTTTCATCTAGTTTTTTATTTTGTCTTCTTCATATAATTAAATATTTTATAGTTATCCAATTTAAAATTTAATTGAATATCAGTTTCATTTTGAATTCATTGTGAAGTTCCATTTAAATAAGAGATTAATTTTCAAAACCATCTATTATTGTAAATTTCTCTTTGAACTTAAATTGCACTAGATTTCTATAATAGTTTATATTTTGTTGATCAAGGAAACACTATTTTCTTGATTTCTTCTTATAAATGGTTAAATTATCAGTTTGAGTATTAAATCAACTATACTTATACACATTCTTCTCATCCATCAACCTAAAATCAAAATAACCATGTGTATGTAAAGAACAACCTTTTGTTTTATTATGAATATTTCTATGTTTAAAGCACATGCTTATAAAAATTTCACTGGTCATCCAAATCATTAAAATCAACAAAACATTATAAGTGCTTTGGCATAACCAATTGACCTTTGGTTATCTCAAAGGACAACATCAGATTGACATTGTTGCCGGGGAGTGAATAATTTAAAGATAAATTTTCCCTGGGGCAATGGTTCTCCCCTTCCTTTAAGGTGAATAAAGGATAAGGATATAGGTCAAAATATTTCAATTGGAGATTCCACAGGTCAAAGGTAGATCCTTTTAAGCACACTAGATCATGTTCTTCTTTTGAGATTGTTAGCCCTCCACCAGACCCAAAAAGACTTATTAGGGGAGCCCCTTCAAGGAGAAGACATAGAACACATTCATCTTCTTCAACTTTACACCCTGAAGACATCTCATTTGTAGATCCTTTTTTAGCTGTACCATCCCATCCTGATTGGACTAAACTACCTCCTAACGTTTCTGAACTCCATTCTAGAGGATTAAATCTTCAATTAGCCTTTTTAATACAGTCACTTGAGTCATATCGAGTCCCAGCCATTCCTATCAAATCACCTTCATCTGAGGAATAATTGGGCTTACATTTACTTGAATTCAAGCATCAAGATTTTATTACCCCAACTCCTTATTCTATACCATCAACCTCTACTAATTTTGAAGAGACATTTTCTATATATTCAAATCCTTTGTTTGATAATAAGGAACACTTTCCACCAGGAGTTTAGAAGTTGGTTATCAAAACCCCTTTCAGATCCTCAAAAATGTCTCCTCCCTCTCCTCCACATACTAATACCCCTACAGATTCATATTAATCTCCTAAGTATTCATCTTCATCATCCTCCTCTTCTTGTTCATCAACGACTCAGTCACACCATACTCCTCCTGTTGTAATGGCTTTTCAACCCATTGTGCAAGCAAGGTATGCTGCTCTAGTTCCCCCTGCCAACTTGGGAAATTTTCCTGATGGTTATCTAAAAAATCTACCAAGATTTAATGGAGCAACAGGTCCCTCAGCAAAGGATCATGTATCATCTTTCCTAGATTTTGCTGATAATATGAACATAGAAGTGGAAAATGTTTATATGAGATTATTTGTACAATCTCTAGAAGGAAATGTTAGGATTTGGTTTAGGAAACTTAGAGATGACTCTATCCGAACTTGGAATGAACTCATCACTATCTTTAAAAACCAATGGGGGGAAAAGAAAGATCATGTTTATTTTCTCATTGAATTTGAAGAATTGAAGAGAAACCCCGGTGAACTAGTTTCTGAATTCATAAAAAGATTTAACAAACTCTATCATAAATGCCTGTTGATTGTAAACCACTAGTAGCAGCTTCAAAGGTCAAATTTTCCAAAGCATTTGATGATGACTTTGCAGTCATGCTAAGGGAAAAGGTTTGTAATACATTAGGTAGAAGCCAATAGGTTAGCTTCTAGCGAACTCAAAGCTAAAGAAAAGAAAGAAGAAAGAAAACTAAAAGCTAAGATTGGTGATTCATCCTCTTCCACATATAAACTTGAAGATCAGAAAATTGATGAAGTTACATCTTTGCTCAAAAAACTTTCTAATAGGATTTCTAAAATTGAAACACAACCTAGAGCTGTTCAGCAAACTGCTATTAGACCTTAAGCTCAAACTCAATTTCGAAGAACTCCTCAAATGAAAATTCTTCAAAGACAGAGTTTTGATCAAAACATTCAACCACATTTGTTGATTTATGATCAACAACCATAGGATATAGGTCCTTTAATCACTGAAGACATCAATAATATCGATTATTCATCAATACAAATGGAAATAGTTCCTTGACCTCGGTCATTTGAACAAGAACTTGGAGATGCTCAACTTTCAAAATACTTGACATTCTCTGAATTTTTAATTGCAGAATTGAATAAAAGGTATGATCTAAGCCCTAGATCAGGTCCTAGTATACCTCCAAATTCTACCACCATAATTGAACATGCAATGAAAACCATTCAAACACAAACTCCAACACCTCAAACTACAAATTTATCCACTGAAACCTCTTCATCTGACAAGACTATTTTGAAAATTTTTAATATTGAAAAGGAATTGGAAAGGGTCAACATTCCTATACCTTTAGCTAAAATTTCCAAAATTTTTGGTTACAAAAATCAAGTGTCTAAATGGATATAGTATTCTAGGGTAGATGTTGAGGGAGATGTTATTAGTTTGCAGGATGAAAAGCCCTTATTTGTATTTGACCCTAGTTCTAATATGATCGATGAAATTGTTCCACCATTTTATGTAACTTTAAAGGCTCATGACTTTCTTTTATATAACTACATGCTAGATTTTGGAGCTTCTCATAACCTTTTTCCAAAGGTAATTATGGATCAACTTCAGTTACAAGTTACCTGTTCTTATCATGACCTTTACACCTTTTATTCAAAGAAATTACCATGCCTAGGATTGATCAAAGACCTAGTTGTGACCTTAGCTCAAATACCTATCAAGAGTATAATTTTAGACATAGTTTTCACTAATATTCCTGCCAAGTTTGGCATGCTTCTATCCAGATCATGTTGTTCTAAACTTGGAGGATCACTTCAGATGGACATGTCTTTTGTTACTATCCCATTCTACGGAGGTGAGCATTTAAGCTTATACAGGGAAGTCATATTCCTTCATACTATTTGTAGGTCCGATTAAGAAAAAAACTACCCTATCTATGCAATAGATCAAGATTTTGGTTGCTTTCAGTTATCTTCACAAAATCCATCAAACACTCAACATGCCATTGCGAATATAGTTTCCAAGCCTAAAGTTGTCGAATAAGATATTTGGAAACTTTATTTTGATGGCTCTTGCTCAAAACAAGGAGTAGAAGCAGAAATTGTTTTAATCTCACAAAATAAAGAAAACATAACTCAGTCATGTAAACTTGAATTTGAAGTCACCAATAATGTGGCTGAGTATAAGGTTTTTCTTCTTGGTCTTGAGCTAGACAGAAGTTTAAAGGTTCAAAACTTGAGTTTCTTCTTTGATTTTGAGGTTATAGTGAACAAGGTTAGAAATCTTTTCCAAATGAAACACCCAAGGTTTAGGTCCTATAGAAATGAAGCTTGGGACACAATTGAAAATTTCTTTCAAGGATTTAATGTAACTACTATTCCTAGAGATGAAAATATGCATGCTGACTAGCTAGTTGTATCAACAAGCTCTTTCAAAGTCCCTCAACGAATATTGTTAGAATACCAAATTCAATTCATGTATAGACCATCAATTCCTGATAACCTTAAACACTGGAAGATTTTTGAAGATGATGAACCATTAATATCTTTTCTTCAAGTCATTGATGAATTCTCAAATATGAAAAGTGAAGGAGATCAAAACGATATTCAAGAATTAAATAAAAAAAATCTAGAAACTTCATTCAGTCCTAAAATTATTGATCATGATATCATCCAATTATCTAATAATTTTATTCCTAAAGGATTGGTTCCATTAGAAAAAATATTTGATAATAATGATGTCTCTAAAAATCCCTTATTTAACCCACTTGAAGAAGAAATCGAAGAATGCAATATCGTCACTTTGGATGATGTGAGAAATATTAAATTGTCATCAACCTTACCTTTGGATGTAAAAATGAAATACTTGAATATTCTTAAAAATTACAAAGATTTTTTTCCCTGGTCTTATAATGAGTTAAAAACCTATTATACATCTTTGATTGAGTATAAGATTCCTTTGAAACCAGAATCAAAACCCTTTCAACAAAAACTAAGAAGAATCAATTGCATACTACTTCCAACCATTGAGAAAGAACTTAAAAATTTTCTTGATTCTCATATCATTGTGCCTTTAAGGTATTATAATTGGGTAGCCAACCTAGTTCCTGTCAAAAAGAAAAATGGTGAGATTAAGCTATGTGTAGACTTCTGAAACCTGAAAAAAAATCATATTTAAAGGATAATTATCCATTTCCCAAAATGGATCATCTACTTCAGAAAGTTTCAGGTGCAGAAAAGATTTCTACAATAGATGGATTTTCTGGTTACAACCATATCATGGTAAGTCAAGCTGACCAAGTAAAAACTTCTTTCACCACACCTTGGGGTACATTTATGTATGCCAGAATGCCATTTGAGTTAACCAGTGCTGGAGCCACTTTTCAGAGAGCCATGGATCTAGCATTTGTAGGTAAAACATCTAAATTTACTATCATTTATTTAGATGATTTAATTGTTTTCTTTGATTTTGATGAAAATCATTTAAAACACTTTAGCAAGGTTTTTGACAGGTTCAGGAAATTTGGCATATCCATCAATCCAAAGAAATACTTATTTGTTGTAAAGAAGGGGAAATTACTAGGGCATATAATCTCTAAGGAGGGAGTTATAATTGGCCCAAAGAGAGTTTCGGCTATTTAGACCCTATATCTACCAAGGAATAAGAAAGAGATACAAACCTTCCTTGGAAAGATCAATTTTCTCAGGAGGTTCATCCCAAATTATGTTGAGATAGTTAAAGATATAACAGATATTCTAAAGAAAACAATGAAGTTAAATGGACAGATCGTGCTAGATATTCTTTTGATCAGATAAAATGTGCTATATTTGAGGCCCCTACATTAGCTAGCCATGATTATTCTTCACCGTTTAGCATATTTTCTTTTGCATCCGAGACAACCTTAGCTGTTGTACTTTTACAGAAGAACACAAATGGTGATGACCAGCCTATAGCCTTCTTTTCCAAATTTATGAGGGACACGGAACTTAGGTAAGATATAATTTAAAAACAAGCTTACACATTAATTCAATCCCTTAAAGCCTTTAGAACCTATTTCATGCATTCACACATTACGACTTATGTCTGTAATCATGTTATTGAAACTATTTTGACCCAGCCTGATATTGATGGAAGAAAAGGGAGGTAGATTGCTAAAATCCTTGAATTCGACCTTCAAATTAAAACCACAAAGTTAGTAAAAGGCCAAGGCTTGGCCAAATTGTTGTGGAATCCAACTGCAAGGTATTGGGCATAAATCTGGTTTCTGAAATTTCATCAAGGGAGAATCCACAAGAACCTTCCTTAACATTAGGGGAGAATCCACAAGAACCTTCCTTAACATTAGGGGAGAATCTACAAGAACCTTCCTTGATATCTGAGGAGAATCCAGAAGAAGATCCTCCTCTTAGAGAAGGGAGAATCCACAAGAACCTCCTCCTCTTAGAGAAGGGGAGAATCCACAAGAACCTCTTTCTTCAAATCAAGCCATTCTTGTTCACATATATCACAAATACCTACTCTCTAATTGGTACTCTGATATTGTACAGTTTCTTAGGGATTTTCAATGTCCAGCTAATCTTAACTTGAAGCAGCGCAAGGCCCTAAAGATTAAAGTAGTAAAATATTGCATTGCTAATCTATACTAGAAATACCCTATTAATATCCTTCTTCTGTGTTTAACTGAAAATGAAACAAAGGGAATTATAGATCAGTTCCATGCAGGGCTTTGTGGTGGACACTATGCTTGGAGAGCAACGACCTACAAAATTTTAAAAGCAGGTTTCTATTGGCCCACACCTTTCAAAGAAGTTGGAGAAAGAGTAAGAAGTTACAAACCATGCCAATTATTTGGAGGAAAATAGAAACTATCAGCACTTCCTTTGATCCCAGTATCTGTCCATGCACCTTTTCTACAATGAGGGTTGGAATTTATAGGGGAAATTCATCCACAATCAAGTAATCAACACAGATGGATTTTAACTGCTACAGACTATTTCACCAAGTGGGTAGGAGCCATATCTATTAAAAATGCAACCAATATTGTTGTGATGAAATTTCTTGAAGAAAACATCCTATCAAGATTTGGATGTCCTCAACAAATTGTTACAGATAATGCAGCAGTTTTTAGCAGTGTTAAAATGATTGAGTTTTGTAAAAAATATTCAATCCTTCTACACCATTCTACACCATACTATCCACAGGGTAATGGGCTGGCAGAGTCCTCCAACAAGAGCTTAGTTAAGGTCATTAAGAAGACCCTTGAAGACCATAAAAGGAGTTGGGACAGCCATCCAATCCATGCAATTTGGGCAAATAGAGTTTCTCCTAAGAGATCAAATGAAAAGTCCCCTTTCTAGTTAGTTTATGGCAAAGAAGCAGTTTTTTTTACTCGTTTAGCTTTACCTGTTATGAAATTTATTTAGGAACCCTATGAAGATAAAGATGATTTCTCAAGAAGGATTAATCGAATAATTGATTTGAATGAAGACAGGGATGAAATTTAGTACAAACTTAGGAAATACCAAAACAAAATGAAAGAATTGTTTGATAGAAAGGCTACAAAAATAAATTTCAAGAAAGGTGACCTAGTGCTTAGATGGGATACAAGGAGAGAAGATAAATGTAAGCATGCAAAATTTTACAACCTTTGGTTTGGTCCATTCAGCATTGTAGAAGTCAAAGGGAATAATACATTCATCCTACAGAATTTGGAAGGAGAGTATTCCTCATTTCTAGTCAATGGAAATACTTGAAACATTACATTTAGTATTGATTTTTCATTCATTCATCATCTGTAAATATTCGGAGATTTTACTTTTTTTTTAGAAAATTGCAAGTTAGTATCTATTTTGGAAAAGACTCCATAGCCCGAGGAGAAGGCACTTGGATCTGCTTGTTCTCTACATCCCACAGGGGGAAGCAGTCCCCAGCTAGAGCTGATGTTGTAACATTATATGGTTTTGATAAGTTAGTATATTAGTCAAACTAATTTTTAAAATGTTAAGTAAGGATATAGATGCAAAAGAAAGAAAAGTTAAAATGTTATGCCAATTTAATGTTTTATAGGCATCCGTATCAATAAAATGTTAGGTGTTAGCTACCCTAAATAAGGAAGGCAAGAGGAAAATAAAATGCTACAGAAGCAAAAGAAAAAAAAGGTTTCATTTCGTGTTTTATGAATGCACAGGCTACTAGTCTAAATGCGCCACAAATCAATTATCAAATATTGTTCTCATGTGCAGAAGAATAAGGTAGAGGAGTAAAGGTTTCCTCTAAGGTTTATATATCAATTATTTGGTATTAATCATATTCCTAAGTTTTAAATTCTAACATTACCCCTCCGCTCGCATTACCATCACCCACTCATTCCTAATTTCATTACACTCCTCATACATTACAAATAATCCTTTTATGTGGTATATTAATCTTTTCTAGCCCCACTGGGCGTCCCATCACATCATGAGTTAACCCTCCAGCACCACTCACTCCATCTCCACCCATCTCCCAATATTTGACGGCTTGCATACAATTTCAACCCCTCCTCACCATCTGAACTTTACTGTCGGGGGGGGGTCCGAAGTGGGCAGTATATGAAATCGCGTTCACCCCTACGTGTCAACTTCACAATGTTTTAGACCCCCTTCGAGTGAAACCACTAACTGCTCTCCCCTCCTCTAAAAATTTGTTGCCCTCACTCTCGATACCTCTCTCCTACTTATTGTGCTCCCGCCATTCACCTCCTGCCACCTCTTCTTCCTGTTAACTCCATCAAATCACATTCATTCCCTCCATAATCTAGTCGTTAAACAAACAAATTTAAATAACAAAATAGACTAGTGGCAAATGTAAATGCTTGTTGCTTTAAAAAATAAATCTGCATGAAAATATAGATGGCAATGAAATTATTACCTAATGTTGTATGTTGTAGAAGTGTTTTGTTGAGTACTCTTGGTAAATCTTATTAAGTTGATTTCACTTGGGTTTATTAGTTAAGTGAGTACACAATAGAGATGCAAGTATGTGACCTATGTGATTGCAGGGAAATAAAACTAACCTGATGTGTGTTTCCTCTTTTACCTTATCCTTCAAATGGGGTAGAGAAAGTTTCAAGGAGATCCAATGGGAAGAAGCTTCGCTTCACTAAGTACTCCACACCCTCCAACACTCTAAAAAAGTTCTCAAATATTCTTACTTCTATTCTATGAGTTATTATTGAATAATCAAGAAATTAGTGCTAATATTTCTATTGTCCTAATAGTATTAAAATAATCCAAGAAAAGTTTATTTAGTTTGGCTTCTCTTGGTTGTTGTAGAGTAAGAATTTGCATATTTTATTCTAGATTTTTACTTGGAATTTTAGGAGCATTTTGTACTAACAATTGCGGGTGTTCTAAAGAAATTTTGGGCATATTTCACCTCCTTTTATTTGTTGGTTTTTTGAAAGTCATATAAAATACAAGGGAAGGTATTGCCTGATTTTAACCAAATTAGATCATTTAAGCACCCAAGAAGGACCCAATAACCATCCATGTGCAATAAAATAATAAAAACCTCTTTTTCCCTTTATTTACAAGGGATATCCATTAGTACAAAGACATCGTAGTTTTGAGGGAGCTAGGAAAGTCTTCTAGGCATCCCACTCCCCCTACCCAGCGGGGGACCTCTTGTGTCTTTGCCTTATTTTCATGGTATGATTTTATTGGGCTTAAAATTAACCTTTCACGGCCAAACATTAGATTAGTTTAATTTCCTTTTAATATAATATATTTCAATTTTTGTTTTATATTCGATTTCATTTATGAAAAAGTAACAAACCCATTCAAGTCTTGTTATGATTTCTTCCATTGTAAGCCTAGCTTGATCCTTTCCATCACCAAAGAGAGCTTGTTGGTTTGTTTAGTTTAATTAGGGAAAAAATCTTAACCTATATTGTGAGTTTGGGGGAAAATAAAAGGCTTACTTGTTAAATCAGGATAGTGAGTTAAGCCTCCTATTTTTGGATACCCTTGCAACTATTAACTTGTGAAATAAGGGGAGTACTCATTGGAGCAAACCTTCCTCCCATTGGATCTCCTTGCAAACTTCTCTACCCAATTTGAAGGATAAAGGCCAAAGAGTATACATAGGTTAGATTATTTTTATTTTCTTGCAATCACACATGTCACATGCCTTCATCTCCATTGTGCAATCATTTAAATAATAAACCCAAGTGAAATCAACTTAACAAAATTTACCAAGATCACTCTACAAAACACATATACAACATACAACATTGGGTTACAATTTCATTGCCAGATTTATTCTCAAGCAAATTTATTTTTCAAAGCAACAAGCATTTACTTTTTGCACTAGTCTATTTCTTCATTTAATTTATGTAATTTTATTATCCATTGGTGTATCATTCATATTGTATGCTTGTGGTTAATGTACTCTTGTTTAATCTAATTAACTTGTAGAACAATTTTTCTCATTTACTATAGCTTAATCAACCTTAGCTGTTTTAGGGACTGTGCCCCTTGGCTTTTCTAGGAGTTCACCTAGACAAAGGAGTCAATATTGAGTGAAAACAACTGATTCAATACTGTTGGACACCTAATCCTCAATGGGTTAGTGTGGAAGCCAAATGGACAAAAGGAGTCCAAGAGACCTTGGGATTTGAATCCAAACGGTCACATAATGTACTATAAATGTATATCATTTGTCAATAAAAATTGTGTTGCATGCTTTATCTTTCATATCCCTCTTGATGTCCGTGTGTTTTTAACATGGTATCAGAGCAGGCGTATTCCTGCCCTGCATAATTTCTTTGAACCATTTGTTTTATGGTTTCTGCCATCACTTATGAATATTTTCTCAGCTAGAATTTAGCTGCCATCTCTTGCATATACCTGCGCTGCTCCTCCATATTCATTTATCTGCATTCTGTCTACCTAACCAGCACTATCCAAGATATGCTCTGTTCACTCTCTATAATCGTTTTTTGCCATTATTGATGTTGCACCACTCTGTCTACCATAATTATTTCTACCTGATATCAATGCCTTATATATCCTTTTGAACGCTTATATGTCGTCGATGTGCAAGCAAGTGAGTGGTAAGCTGGATGATAAAAGGTTGAGTTGAGTTTTGTTTGCAGAAGTGCCGGAGAAGAATAAAATCCCTGCGCAAGCCTGGAACATCTTCAAGAAAAGAGCGTGAGTGAATTTGATTCACACATTGGGGAACTGTAGCTACGTTGGCTGATAAATACCATGAGATGAACAACTTTGAAAGGCATTTGGACGGCGTATTGATCAGTCTTGACAGTGGCACGAATTGCCAGACACAGCAAAGGTAATGCGTGTTGAAACCTTGTGAAGAACTATGGTTGATTGTAAGTTGGGTAAAGGATTCCATATAAATTTGGAGCATCGATTCTTTTCCGTGGCAATCGATACAAGTTTCGATCCTTCGCTGTGATGATTGATTGTATTTAACGCATATTTCAAAGTTGAATGGATTGTTGTTAGGTTGACTGTGCTTCATATTGTGTTTCCCTGGACGTAGTATTAGATGATTGTGCTTCATATTGTGTTGCTCTCGACACTGGACGGTGTGAGTAAAACTCCATGTGGGAGACAATGTGATCGTCCCATAGCCAATTCACAAATCGGGCACTGCGATGACCGAGAAATATTTCTATATCTTTCGTTATTTGTTCAGGCCGCCTGTTTGCACAAACAAGAATAGTAGCATATTTCGTTATCAGCTGAATGTGCTCTAGACCGTCGCTTTCATACATCAATAGCGTTTGTTTCACTTCCTCTTCGTCTAGCAAACGATTTGCAAGTAACTTGTCTTTTATTACCTGCCACAATAGGTCGGCCTGCTCACTGTTAAGGTTTCTCTCCATGAAAATCTCTCGACTTGATCCCATTCTCCCATTTTACTTTCACCCTTTAGACTTTCTGGTTTAAGAATAAAGATGGGATTAAGCCGAAAGTGGTAGTGATTAGGTTGATGAAAGAATCGATGCCCAAAGAAAAATCAATACAGATTTTTAATTAGCACTCCTTTGATTGCTAAGCATTCAGCCAGTTAACGACTTTAGTTTGCCTTTTTGTATATTTAAACAATTCTACTTTGCAATAGCGTGGAAGTGTTTTGAAAGGATTTTGTAAAACTTTGATGGTTATATATCCATGTAGATAGAAGTCCAACTGTAGGTTTTGAAATTGTGGACTTCACATAAACCACTATCCTCATTTACTCGGCAACCGGCTTCAATAGTGACTCTGGTTTTAACTGTGTGCTATATAAACTTCTAATCAAATTCAATTAATGTTGAATTCATACGTTGTTTGGTTCGTTGTAGGACCATTGCTGTATTGGGTTATATGAATGTGAATTCAAGGTGTCTGGTGGGCATTTATTCTTGAACAGATTCAAGTTGAATATTTAATCTGCTAATATATACATGATTGATATTGGGTCGAAAATACAAAGTTTTGTGCTGGTTGGGTCAATTAATATAATGTCGAATGGAATATGGGCACATTGTTTCATGGGTTCAAGTCATATATGCATGAATTGAGTCATTGGATTTGATTGAAGATTTTAGAAGTTCTAAATTTGCCATGAAGGAGGAAACTCTCATATACAGAGATTGATTGATTGTGAAATGGTTTTATATTCATAATCTGAAAGATAGCTTCTGCATATAAAAGGGAAAGTGTGAATTTTCCAGTAATTGCGATTTGGGTAAAAGCGTGGAGTTCCTCCCGTTCGGCGGAAAATGAAAGCTGCTCTTCAGCAATAGAGAGCGACTTGTCTAGTTTGTTGAACAGTGAAATGGTTTGGTAGCACTGGAGAAGGCATACAGATCACAAGAAGATATGTATTGATTTGATTCCTAATTAGCAAGTTTTGTGGTATTATAGATTGAATTGGTGTATTTTCTTAAAGGTTGTTCATATCAGATATTTTTATTGAAGTGTTGCCAGGACAAGTTCCCTTGGATTCAAGGCTGGAACAGGAAAATATCTTTTTGAGGCCTAAATTGCTTGTAGCTTTGTTGGAAGTTAAATTCTCAGGTGAATTGAAGAAAATTCATTTTTTGAGTGAGGAGACTGTTTTGCGGATATCACCATTCTTTGTGTGCTGAATCTATTGCAAGCTGATTAATTTGAAGTATAAAAGAGCAATTGGTGTCCATCTTTTCCTCATTGTTTTACTATTTTTTGAGGATTAAAAATGGCTCCAATTAGTGCAATATTAGAGTTAGTGGACAATCTAATACCCTCTACTATGAATAATACAGTCAAAATCAGCAAGGATTTTCTCACCGATATTCAAACTTATTTGCAAAATGCACAAGAAAAGATCGATTTTTTGAAGCTTGAATCACAGCTATAGCAAGAAGAGCTACATAAAAATAAACACCATTCTGAACCTGTTTTTGTTCAGAACATTGAGACAACCACCCATCAGCAGCATGTTAATAATGTTACAGTTCATTCAAATAAAGTAGCAGTTGTAAATTCAGATGCAGAAACTTAGTCTGCACTTCCCAAGCCCATCATCAGACCTTGGGAACATCTTGTCCACAACAAGCACAAAACTGGTCTTGGATATGACAAGGACTTGTCCTTTCATATTCCAGACTATGCCAAGCCCATTCAATTTCACAGTGCTGGATTCATTCATGGCAGTTCACCTTCTCCTTATGGCAGTTCAGCTTGAACTGTTCCAGACTCTGCCCCTCTTCCACAGCAACAACAACAACAACATTTTGTAAAATGCCAACACTGTGACCGAGTTGGCCATATGAAAGATCACTGTTTTGATCTTCATCCATGTAATCAATGTCATAAAAGCAGTCATTCTTCACACAGATGCTTCAGAAACAAACGTCCTGCAAGAACAAAGATTCATCTTGGATGGATCGCTTCTTGGCAATGGGCATCAACAGCCAAGAAGATATTCCAAACACATGTCAAAACTTGTTCTAGAGTATTGAAAAGTCTTGTAGTTGATTTTTCTCCATCATCTCACCTTGTATCTGACAGGGGGGGAAATGATGGTCATCTACAAGCTTCAAAGCCACATCAAGCGAGCGTGAGCCACAACATGCGACACCAGTGTCAGAGTTGTATCCAGAGACAAAGATGCCCCTGAGCATGCCTTCAGTTGGTAATCTGGGACACTTCCCCTAGCAGAAGACTCCAGCTTCTTGCCAGTTTTGGAAGAATTCCAGGAACAAAATTGAGAACACTTCCTCTAGTAGAAGACTCCAGCTTCTTGCCAGTTTTGGAAGAGTTCCAGGAATTGCATTAAGCATTCCAGAGTTGTTGGTCATCCTTAAACCATCACAGGTTGAGACTTCCCTTTTCAGGTTGAAGTTTCCCTTTTATGTGGGGTGAAACCTCCCTTTAATGGTTGAAGGTTTCCCTCTTCAAAACAATAGGAGCACTTCCTCTAGCAAAAGACTTCAACTTCTTGCCAGTTTTGGAAGAGTTCTGGGAACTACACTAAGAGTTCCAGTGTTGGTGGCCATCCTTAAACCACAGCCCTTTATACCAACATTTTAGAGAGTACATTCAGCCTAGTGCTACCATGCATTTTTGCACTCATACATAACCCTTCGAATTAAGGGGGGGGATGTTGGAAACCTAATCCTCAATGGGTTAGTGTGGAAGCCAAATAGACAAAAGGAGTCCAAGAGACCTTGGGATGTGAATCCCAACGGTCACATAATGTACTATAAATGTATATCATTTGTCAATAAAAATTATATTGCATGTTTTATCTTTCATATCCCTCTTGTTGTCCATGTGTGTTTAACAAATGCTTACCCCCAAGGCCAAACTTAGTGGAATAAATATTTATTCCATGTAACCCATTGGTGTCCATTAGATAGAAACAAGGCCCGACCCTTGATTTTGCATTTGAGGGGGCCAATGTGGCCATGGCAAGGAAGGTACCATCCAAAATTTGCAGTGAAATATTGGAAAGGATCAAAGGATGTGTGTCCATATCATAAAGGAGGCCATTGTCTCTTTGGAGCCACAAAGAGTATACATTCAATTTCCTCATTGGCTTCTTGAAACGTTTTCGTAAGCCCCTGTAGAGAAGGGAAATCTTGAGTGGAATTATTTTGCTCACAAATATTACTTGCCTTGGCATTATTCAAATGACATTCTTGAAGAGGATGTTTCTTTTGACATTTGGACCAAAATATGGCCAAAGCTAACTCAACCTCCTCCTTTTTATCCTAAAGGGTATCTAATTGAGAGTTATCTAAAGGATATTTTTTTTCTTTGTAAAATATATTGGAATCTCTCCACGTAATTGTCTAGATTTTCATCATTAGATTGGGATATTTTGAAGATTTTTTCTTTAATATCCTGGACTTTACAATAGTCCTAATATTTTTTCAAAATTGTTTTCTTCATATCGTCTGAAGTTCGAAATGAGTTTCCTCCAAGTCCCATAAACTAGTAGACGACAACATATTTTAATATTACAGGAAATAATTTTAGTTTTTTAGCATCTGTAGAGTAATGATAATTACAACAAAGAACATAAAACACAAGAAAAAAATTGTTTGGTGTTCCTTAGACAAGGCATGGAAATTTGGAGAGGAGAGAGAGATATATTCTTCATTTGAACTATTGCTTCAGGATATTGAATGGGGAATTGGAAAGTGATAGGTCCCTATCATCTAGTTCCATTTACTTTTTCATCTCCCATATTTTATTTTCTTAGGGTTTCGGGGTTCTAAATTTTATTGGAACCTTCATAACTTTCCAGTTCCTCATCATATTAGTTTTTTTAAGGTTCTATGTTGTAACAATCACTTATAACAATTCTTCTTCCAATACCAATTAACTATCCAATATATTTTCAATCACCCAATAATATTAAGAAATTGTAGATAGAACATAAACCCATATGCATAATAGAAGACAACCAAAAACAATAGAGACACAGTTTTTTGGTCAAAGACCAGGGAAAAACCCCACAAGGGGGAAAACCCTTTACAATTCTTATTTTATTAGACTTTCGTCAAATGTTCAGGAAAGAGACACGTAGTCCAAGTACAGCAGCAACTATTTGAAGGTCAACTCCTTGGCCAACCAAATCAACCAACCAATATCCAATAAATTATAAGCATAAAAGCTAAATATGGTCAAACTTCAATTTTGCATTTTTTTGTCAGAGTCAACAGTAGTCAACGAACCTGTAACATTGCTGATAAAAAATCCATGTAGTAAAGTTGATAAAGGAAAATAATAACCAAGGTCATGGGACACATATTCCAAGATGAATGTTGGGTAAAAACATAGCGAGAGGGATCACTTGCGATTAATTAATGGCTATGGAAATTGGCAAAGGCAATGGCAAATGCTTTGGAAAGGCATGAGACATTTATTGGACTTTTTTTATGAAAATAGTGGAAATTGGAGAAAAGGGAGGTGAAAGGTCACATGTTGCATGTGAGGAGGAAAATGAATGAAAAATAAGGGAAAATGAACAAAATAGAGGCCTCATTAATAACAAGGATTTTGAGGATTAGTTTGTAGCATTTTGTCAGTTTAGTTTTGGATCTCTCATTTTCTACTCTCTCTCTCATACTCTTGGACACTTAAAGTTTTCTTGGAGCACTCTTGGAGGAGTGTGGCATACTTGGGATTTGGAGCAAGAAGGAAAAGGAAGAGAAGGAAAGTGCAAGAGGACATAGGGAGCGGCAGTTACAGCAGGTTTTTCTTGTAGGTATCGAGTTTCATGTATAATTTCCTTGCTAGTTTTGGCATGCATGGAAAATGCATGTGGTTTCTTGGTTACGTTTTTTCATTGGCATCAAGGATCCCCTAGATTGATAATGGTTTTTCCTAGCCTTTCCATTTCCTAGATGGCCATGGTGCTGTTGGTTTACCTTTTTTTTTTGGTTGGTGCTCAGGTTCCTTATGGTTGTGGTTTAGGTTATTAGTTCCTAGAGCTTTGGTTGGACAAACACTCTGGAAGCCTTGTACCATATTGTGTTGAGATACTAGTCCTACAAGCCATGGTCAAACAAACACTCTAGAGTCCTTGGTGGGTTGATTTTAGTCCTAGATTCAAGTATCAATGGGGCCAACAAACTCTTGTTGTTCCATCTCCTGGGGGTTAGGGTTTTGGTTGTTTAGGGTTTTCCCTTTCAATAATAGATAGTCCCTTGAGCTTCATTCTAACACAAGTCAAAGGCATGTAGCCACCTCATCACTTCTTAGAGATAAGCTACCATCGTTCGAGCTAGTTTTATTTCCATTATGTTTGTAAGCATATTTCAGTATTCGATATTAATAAAATGTGTTGTTATTTTTGCTACATATTTGTATTTATGGTTATATTTGTAGCCTTTTGCATTCCTATTTAAGTTTGGATTAGTGATATCAGAGCGGTCTTCTCTTTCTATGTGTTTCTTGGCATATTCCCAATGAGGTCGGGATATAAGGAGTTAGGGCTCGAACCGATGGAACCTTTGCAATACCAGCCTCACAAATCTCAATGGCCTCTCATGTCAAAAGAGAAGGAAGATGAGGGGGCAGGAGATCCTTTCAAATTTTTGCTCAAAAAATCCCTCTAGTGGTAGAGGAATGCAATGTTGGTCAACTTTGCCCAAATCCTTCAACTACTACCCAAAGGTGATACTTCTCCTTACAACAACAAATCTAGAAGTGCCACACACTTTAAGGTAAAAGTTAACTTTCGCATCCCCATATTTGGAGGTTATATATATGTGTACAAGGTAGATAAATGATTAAATCTGCTAGAAGGATATTTTTCTATTCATGATTTTACCATCTGAGAAAAGATTACTTTTTCACTTCTTAAAGCCGCCCCCCACATCAAGGATTGGTGGGAAATCTATTGTGAGAAGAAGGATGAAAGTACACCCTCACTATTTTTATCTGCACCCACTTGGAATTCATTCTAGGACGCCATCAAGGAACAATGCTACCCTATTGGGAGGTATGAGGATAAATACATAAATTGAACCAAACTGTGGGGAGAAGGGACCAACACATGTCAGAGTTTACCATGTTTTTCATACCCTTTGTATGAAGTTGGGTATCCAGGATTTTGAGGAGAATTTGGTGCTTAAGTACCATAGTTTCCTACCCAATTACATCCAAGATGAGATGGAGTTGTTGTACATCTCCTTGCTCAACACGACATACTAATACACTCTCAAGATTCAGAAAAATTTTAAATAGAACAACCGAGACTTTGGATATGCGAATCTGAAGCAAGGGAAAGGCACCCCCAAACCACAAAGAAAATGACAAGGCCAAGAAAGGGAAACCCAGGAATACCTGTCGAGGCTGTAAGCAAAGAAAAACACCACGAAGACAAAGAAGGTCACAGGAAATTTGTGTGAGTTCCATAAGAGCCCCACTCACAACGTGAGCGAGTTTCGCGCCAAGTAGTCATTGGTGGCCGAGATGAAGGCTTTTGTATTAGATGCATGTTTCAACTCTGAGTCAGAATTGAAAAAATGGAAAGACAAAGGGAAGAATATCATTAATTTGGAGCCTAGTGCCATCGTGGCCACCACCAAGATCCAGAAGAATGAGCCCGAAGATCAAAATAAAGGGGTACACCTCTTCCAATCATAGATGTGGGTGAAGGGTTCTCTATTTCAATTCATTGTTCAAAATGGGAGCAAAAATAACCTCATTTCCATAGACATCGTGAAGCAATTGGGCCTACTGACTACAACACATTTGAAATTGTACACCATTGGGTGACTTCACAAAGGATGAGATCATTCCATCAGAAAACAATGTCACCTTCCCTACAACATCAAGTCCTTCATGGATGAGGTATTGTGTGATGTTTCCCCTCTTGAAGTCTGTGATGTATTATTAGGAAAACGATACTTGTGGAAGTGACATGTTGTATATGAGTTTAGACCTTGTTCTGTGATTATTACTTTAGGAAATAAGTTGTACAGGATACAGGAGGTAGCCCCGCCTACCTCCATCTCTTTGATCACTACAAAACAATGTAGTAAGATCATTTCATAGAACAGAAAATTTGTTTTCCTTATGACTCACCCTCATGGAAAGAAGAAGATTATGGCCATGACTTCCAGACAGGGCTCCTCCACACAACAAAAATAGATGGACAAGTTCATGGAGGAGTACAGGGACATTTTCTCCTCGCCTATGGGGGTACCTGTACACTATCAGGTCAAGCACTCCATCAATATGAAGCTAGGTGCACCTCTACCCAATGGGTCGATATATCGATGCTCTATAGATCAAGAGGAATATTCAAGAGTTGTTTCATAAAGGGAACATCACACGAAGATCATCACCATGTGGGATCTCAATTGTATTCGTACAGAAGAAGGATGGGACGTGGACACTCTATATTAACTATTGGGCACTGAAAAAGTTCATTGTACAGAATAGGTACCAAATCCCATGGATTGATGACCTTTTAGACTAGTTCAAGGGGGACAAATATTTCAACAAGATGCATTTGAAGTTTAGTTATCACCACATGCCTATCAAATCCTCTGATGTATGGAAGTTTGCCTTCAAATCCAAGGAGGGCCTTTTCAAATGGTTGGTCATGCCTTTTGAGTTGAGGAATGCCCCCACAACCTTCATGAGATTGATGGAAAACATCTTGCAACCCTTCTCCACTAAATTCATGGTGGTGTATTTATATGACATCTTGATCTTGAGCCAGAGTTGGGAAGAGCACCTACACCATATTTGACAGGTCCCTCAAACCCTGCGACAATACACTCAATGTGCCAATTTGGATAAATGCAATTTTGGCATGACCCAGGTCCAATATATCGAGTACATAATTGATTATTAGGGTGTGCATGTGGACCCATCCAAGATAAAATTCATTTGGGACTGGTCAACCCCAACCACTCTAACAGAGATCCCCAACTTTCTGGGCCTTGCCAATTTCTATAGTAGGTTCATGTTGGGGTTATTTAATATCACTTGGACTTTAAGTCAAGCCACTGAGGGTGGAGAAAAAGAAAAGTTTTTTTTTTTTTTTTTTTTCTGAAACCGAATAGAAGTTGTTTTCCAAGTTGAAGCATTGCCTCTGCTCTGCACCACTACTCACATTATCAAAGATGTAGTAACCATTTGAGATTGAGAATGATGCCTCCAACTATGCTATTGGTGCAGTTCTTACTCAGCAAGGGCATCCAGTGGATTACCATAGTGAGACACATTCAGACACAGTGTGAAACTATCCCACCTATGAAAAAGAAATATATTCCATTGTGAAGGTATGTCATCAATTAAATAATTATATTCTGTTGAAGGAAATTATCATCCACATAGACCACCAACCACTGCAGTTTGTATAGACAAAAGGGAAGTTGCCGAACAATTGTGATCAGAAATGTTCCACATACCTACAATAGTTCCATTTGAAGATTAAGTATAAGAAATGAAGCACCATTAATGTTGTAGACTCCCTCATCTGACCACCAGTCATGAAGTTGATCACTATGCTCGAATCCTGTGGGCATGAGACATCAGGGTGGCCACATCTTTACAAGAGTGATCCAGAATTTTGCAGCACATACCAGACACTCTTGGAAGGTAAGAAAGTTCTAATTTTTTACCTCCAGGATTCACTATTATTCCATATTTAACATATCTATGTTCCTTCAAGTGAGTGTGCCAAGATGATTTGGGAGGTGCATTACAGTCGGGTCTGATGAGGCTCATCAATAGGTATATTATATGGCTCACAGTGCCATCCTCCATCTTATTAAATTATGTTTTCGTTACATTTATCTACAAATTTTGTTATATTATGCTTAGTATGAGGAGAAAAGATGTGTTACTATGTCATGTGGCCTAATGTGTGTTAAGTGCAATAATTGGAGCAATTTTGAGTTGATTGGAGTGTAGGAAATCAGAATAGACAAGCAAGAGAGATTCTAGGAGATGGTCCACCTCCTTAAATCCTTGAATCAGTTGAATATCCCCCACTCTATCTCATAAACTCAGTGTCATTCGCAGACAAGTAGGTCGAGTTCATTAGCAACCAAGTTAGTGCGAGTCAAGGAAGGGTTAGATTCACCTATTCTCGAGTTAGGGAGTCAAATATCCCTATTTTCTAGGGATTTTTTCATAGCTCCACTTTTGTAAATAAACAAGCTAAGGGGCTCAATAGGATTCAAAATTTTATTGTAGCCAAGAGGCCATTAAGCTAAATCACATTCGACTGTTATTTTGATTATGTATTTGACACTTTTTGAATGATAATGAGGACTTTTGTTTTGATCCAACATTGAGTTGACTTAGTGGGTTGAAGCACTTAGGTTAGGACCCAACCATAGAAGCAGAAGTTTCTCTCTTGTATATATATTAGTCTACAATGTTGATTAATTATTGATTTTTTTTCATGTTTCTTTTATTTTAGAAGATTGATTAAGTTGTTTCTTATCTACGTTTCCATTAGATTAGAGGGTAGATTAGTTTTTGCAGTTCAGTAGAGTAAAATCCATCAAAAATCCTGTGACAGTGACCCCTATCTCATCTCCCTCATGGGATCATGATTAGGACCCACCTCTCACAGCCCAAAAACAGAGTTTGATTTCCTCTGGGTTGCCTAGATCATATGTTAGCATTAGTTAGATCGTTGTTTATGATTTATTAGAAATATTTACAATTGTTATTTTGCTTCTCAATATTGTTGTAGCTTAGAAGGTATTTAATTTCAGAGATCAAGTTCTTAGCAGTAGTTAGATAGGTTTTTCTAGATTCAGTTCATCTTTTCCACATTGGCATGCAATAATTTGAAAACTAAAAGAGAAATAGGTGCAGGTGTTATTGTAGGGTTATTGATATATAGGAGAGGATTCCTTTCACCAACTCCATTTAGGCTTCTCTACCTTTTCTTGATGCGCAACCACCCATGTCCTAAACCTTTATTTTGTGGTCACCATGAGCAAGCCATTTTAGCCCAAATATGGCCTTCTTGAAGTACTGGGCTTGCATAAGGGTGATAATAACATTCCCCATACTTTTGAAAACTCTCATACACCCTTCCAACACTTCATCTCACCATTATTACACTCCAAACCCTCTTAGCCAACTTCTTGTAGAATTTTAGGAGATCGTTTAGAGGTATAGGAAACCTGTAGCAACATCCTGTAGCTCACCTATAGCAGTCTATATTAACCTCCAATGATAGCCTAACCTAGTTTAGGAATAGTGTAACCCCTTGGATTGGACTCCATGATGAGAAGTGCTACCTAGACCATTCCTTTCACTCATTTTCATTTCTGCAAGATTAGATAACATTATTTCTTTAATTTCCATATCGAGAAATTAGAATTTTAGTTACTCTATAAGTGTGAATTAGATATTCAATTCATGAAATCGTGAATCATGAAATGGTAGTACAATATTTTGTTTTCAAGCAACCTTGATAGCTAGATGATTAAGTGAAATTTATTATAGTTTCCTTTCTACAAATTAGCTTAAGATTTGTGTCATTTTATAGCCTTTAAAAGTTGGAAAACTTAATTTCCTAAGTTAAAAAGCATTTACTTTCTTTGCAGTAGGACTAGTATTTAAATTTTGCAATAGTTTGAGCAGTAGCAAAAACAGGCCTTAGGTTCCATTCAAATGGATCTGCGTGAGCTGCATATCTAGGCGTCACAAGTACAGACTAGTGTGGGGTGAAGCAGTGTAGTGTCAACTAGTTTGGCGCCTGGGACATTAGAGGTAGTAGAAATCATGTGCACACCGGATCCCTAGGAAATAGCACTAGTAAATGGAGCACTAACCACAACAGTAGAAGCTGACAAGGCCATTGTTAGTGCCCTCAAGGGGGTTGGGCTAAACTTGGTCGTGCTTCCTAGTGAATGCCTTCACACTCTGCAAGATGGTGTGATCTTGGAACTTCGGGCTCGAGAATAGCACGCACTGAATGTTATCAGTGAGAAGAGTATTTGCACAAAAGAATTCTACCATTGATCTTCTTAAGGACATCATGGACAAGAATGAGCATACAACCAAGGTAGTGGATGACACATGTAGGACTGTTTGAGAGCTTGATATTCTTGAATATGCACCAATGGACATAAGAATTCAGAAGCTCGCTGTTGGAGTGCGCAAAGCACAAAAATAAATGGCTAAGGTTCATTTTTATCTAAACCTTAAGATTATGGAACTTGAGTTGTGGGCCCAACCTTCAACTCTATGCGAGGTGAAGGAACAACGCTAGGCCATTGTCAAATATGTTGTAGCATCCTATAGATTTTGTCGTGAAGGAGTGCACTACACTCTTCGAGCAGTCGCTTGAAGTAGTCACCAACCTACAGGAGGATCCCACAGTGCAAAGGCTAGAGACAGAGGCGAGGGAGCCATAGTAGAAATATGATGAGGTTAAAGCAACGATGCACATTGTCACCATTACACAAAGGTTAGCAAAGCTGCAGGAAGCAAAGGCACTGAAATAACAGGTGGATGCAGCTCAGCACAAGGAGACAGTACTCAAGGCCAAATTTGGGCCTTGGCTGGGGGAGGTCTATGTACTCACTGTCTCCATTGAAGGGAAATTGGCCAGCCTGTAGGTGACACAGTAGAAAACATAGGTAGATAGTGCAGAGCCAACAACAGAGTAGCTGCTCAAGTAGGTGAAGCATGTGGCAACATAGTGCACTGCGAAAGTCACAGTGGTACAAGTGGAATTAGGAGGTCTTCATGACAAGACCTCCACCCCAGCAAAGTGACTCAGGGCTAAGTCACTAGATTTTTGTTGGAGACTTGTTGGGAACAAGTCCCCTGGGGTCAATTTTTGGGGTTAAAAGCCAAAGTTTGGGGGCTAAAGGCCCAAGTTTTGTGTAAAGAATGTAAAGTCTCTGCATTTTGTCACTGTGGAGCGCAAATATGTAAGTAGTCAAAAAGGGTTTATGCACTTAGTTTAGATAGTTGTGTCGACTTGATGAGATCTACCCTTGGTCTACTGACCATGGGATTTTATAAAAAGGGAGTCTTAGAAGAGTTTAAGCCAAAAAAAAGTCACAAGTTTGTAGTAGAGTTCTGAGTAGGTTTATGGGTTTGTGAGGGCTAAGAGCAAAGAGTCTTAGCGTAGGAAGGGGATTTGCAGTTGA
>APFE030699628.1:32535-43547 GCA_000404065.3 Pinus taeda | reverse complement strand
CAATTCAGGATTACAGACTCAAAACTACCCTATGCACACAGCTGCAGGGGTCCGCACACTCAGCTGTGGAATCTACCTATACCTCTACGCACTCAACTGTAAAGCCTTTCTTCTCGTATCTGACCCATTTCTCTTTTATATCACTTCTTAGCCATCAATTCTTTTACACTCATATATATTAGACTCTTTAATACACACCTATTCATAGCCATTTTCATACAATGCCATGGTCCGCGGACCATCGGTGGATCTCAAAACTGACTCAAAATTTACATAAAACAAGGGGCTAAACCCCTTTGACTCCTACTTATCTACACGCTCCACATCCACAAATCACAAAGACTTTACATTAACTACAAAACTATATCAAAACTTGGGTTATCTTAACCCCAAAACTAACCTAGGGGACCCCATCCCAATAGGCCCCCAACACAAATATCATGACTCACCCTCGAGTCACTCTGTTCGTGCTACAATATTACTACAAAGACCTCCCATCTCCACCTAGATCACTTCCACTTCGGAAACACTCTGTGTTTCTTCCTTCTTGACTTCCTCAACCAATTTTTCCATGGTTGGTCCTTCTACGACTAGCCTCATCATCTACTGTTTCTACTGCAACCCTTTAAACTTATCCTAAATAGTAGTCATAACTTGATAAGCCTCCTCTAACTAAGACTGCAACCTAGCCTTTAGCATAACATCATTTTAATCCTCCTGATCACCCAATTTTCACATAAAAACATTTTAATCCAAGTGTTCAATGATCTTAAATACTTACCTCACGGTCCTTTAAAAAATCGCCACTCCACTTTGTTGTAGCTAACTGAGGTATCAACTGAAAAATTTGTAACAAATCCTCCTATAATTCGATTGAGCCAATGATCAATAGCCCGTATGATCCTTTTTTCAGAGGCTTCTAACCGTCACACTAATTCTGGAGTCCACACTATAGGACTATCAAGCTTCCACCTTCCTTGACTATCTATTAGTTTAGGTATCCACTCATACAGTTCAATGGGAAAATTGTAGAATAAGATCTCGTGTATCTCATTATACAGATACCTATTCAACCACTTTTCCTTTGATAGGCACGGATTCCTATTTCCTTGTGCCACAAACTCGTGAATCTTCCAATCCAACCACTTTTAAATTTATTTCTTGGTCGGATTCCAATGATGTGACATCACACATCTCTTTCAAGCAAATCCCGGTCCCAACAACGGAACCATTTGTTGGCTTAGGGGTTTCTGACCTAGGTTTAGAGTTAGTTGCACCAACCAAAAAATCCTTACACTACTAACCCTTTTGGAAAAAACCCACATAGCATAGGCTATAGTCTCATCCGAAGTAGTATTGGGGGATGCAAGAACCAAGTTTCTTCATCTAGAGACTAGTGTGATGTCATTCAATGCCTCATATTTGCCTATGTGTGGATCGATAAAATCTTAGGGCACATTGCTGCAACTCTATTAAAATAGCCTCTGCACCTTCGTGAATGTCCACAATTGGTCTTTGCGGACCTTTAAAAGTCAATTTATCCACTTACACGCATAAGAGGACAAACCTAAATTAGTGTTTGCACAGATTTACTTAAGTTATTAATAAACATCAAAGAATTCATCACAATCTATGTGAAAGTACTTAAACATGCATTGCATACATCATTAACATGTTTTCATGAGAATCGCATAACATTCAATCAATACGTCATAGAACACATCATTCATCGACAACATATAGCATTAACAGAACTAAACATAAATACATGGGAATTCTTTAGAAATTGTCTTCATTTATCCTCAATTCATGATTATAGACTCAAAACTACCCTGCACACACAGATGCAAGGGTCCACGCACTTAGCTGTGGACTCTACCTAAGCCTCTGTGCACTCAGTTGTAGAGCTTTTCTTCTCCTATCTGACCCACTTCTCTTCGCTATCACTTCTCAGCTATCAATTATTTTACACTCATATATCTTAGACTCTCTAAGATAGACCTATTTATAGCCTTTTTCATACAATTCCATGGTCTGTAGACCATGGGTGGATCTCAAAACTGACTTAAGATTTACATAAAACAAGGGGCTAAACCCCTTTGAGTCCTACTTATCAATGCGCTCCACATCCAAAAATCATGGAGACATTACATTAATTACAAAATTATACCAAAACTTGGTTATCTTAACCCCAAAACAAACTTAAGGGACCCCATCCCAACAATTGCGCAGAGCTTGAGGCTATCTCCCAGGTAACCTGCACTACACAATCCTGGAATCAATCGAACCGACTGTCACCTAGAACAACATAGAATTTTCTTAGTAAGCCATCTCAATATGCGCTACCTGCAAGTGAATCAACCAACCCTCTAGCTGGTCAACTGAAGAGTTTGACTAGGCAATGACCCCAAAACTCACTCGCCTGAAAATTTACACAAAATATGAAGACCTTGCCTACTCCACTAACTAAATAAATTTCACTGACATGTCTAACAAACACCTTGTGGCTGTCCCTCTCGCCCTCAAAAAATTGTGCAGTTTTTCCAGCCAGTCACCTAGACAGCTGGCCTGCTGCTCACCCAGAAAACTGAGCAGTTTTCATGAGAAGTCACCCAGCTGCCTAGCATCCTGTTCAACTCAAAAACTGGGATGAGATGTCCATCATCCCAACATCCTACTCAGCTCAAAAGTTGTGATGGGATTTTTAGCAGCCCAGTATCCTGCTCATCTCAAAACCTACGACAGGATATCCAGCATGCTAGCCTCCTACCAATTGCACAGTTTTCACCAGCAGCACTCATGCATCCCACTTCTAGATCCCTTGAAAAAATTAACATATTTTCTTGGCAATGCTCTTGTAGCCTATTCCCATCTCCTCGGAAGAATTGTGCAATTTTTGTTTCCAAACCCCTCTGCTGCCTACACTACTTCCTCGAAAATATTGCGTAGGTCTACCCCCCAGTTGAGCCAAATCCAACGGACAGTCATTGTTGATCCAAATTTTCCATCTCAGCCTCCTGGTGACTTCTACGCAATTTTTACTAGTAGTTCCTGGAGCCTGCATCCTAGCTTGAAATATGTGTTGTTGTTTCTTAGCCTTGTCTTCTATCCCAGTCATTTGCATCCAAAAGAAAATGACAATGCATCATGGTAGACAAAGAGGTTTATGGATTTGATGTCGTCTCATCATGAGTGATTATAGATATAGGTACATGGATAAGAGCTGACACGATGACGGACATGATGAACAAGGAGAACACATGTAAGGAGATTTTTTCGTGAATAGACAAATGAATGATGCATGCGATGAGATTTTCTCTTGAACGGACGATGCATGGAAGGATAATTTCTTTGCAAACAGACAATGCATGCAAGGAGATTTTTTCATGAATGGACGAACATGCGAGGATATTTTTTCATGAACAGATGAACATGTGAAGCATGCCAAAGCAAAAAAAAAGGTGTGACATGCACATGCAACATTAATCAAACACCAAGACCATCGAAGAATCCGCACACCTTACCATGTGGAGGTGAAACTATGATACACCAAGAGGACACTGCAACTCGACATGGACACCACCAGCAACATGGACATACCAGCACTGTCATGTTGAGTCATGTCATGATTCATGTCGGCCACATCACTATTGTGTGCCATACTATTGTAAATCAATGTAATGTAATGTGGAAGTCCAAGAGATCTACATGTAATATAAAGAATCATGTAATCTGAAAAGTCATGAAAGTCAAACAGTCATGAGGGAAGTTGAACAGTCACAAGGGCTAGTTTTACGCTTTACTATAAATACCCCTCATTTGTACATGCAAAAGAATTTTCACCTAGACTCCTCCCACATACCCTTTAGATTCTATAGTATTTTCTTTGAGGAGCAAGAAGTGGCTCCAATGCCCGTTTCACGGGGTTAGTGATTTATGGTGTACCAATGTGTCTTGGAACTTTTTCCTGTTTCAAAAGCCTAATAATGGGCCAACACATTTTCACACATGTATGTAACTGTTTGTAATACTAATCTTGAACACTTGTACTGCATGTTTCTTTAACTTGTGTTAAACAGTTGAACATTTTCGGTTGTTCTAATACCTATGTTTATGAAAATGTGTTGTATAAGTTGTTAATGTTATCCTACCCGCATGGGCTACCACACTTGAAATCAGACATAACCTTTCTATAAAAATTTTATAATGACCATCGAACTCTCGCAAACGACTCCATTGAGTGTTGTATGTGCTATTCCTTCTTGTGTGTGTAATTATCGCATCCATGTGGGCTGCTCCGCCGGAAGCTGCACATGTCCTATTGTGTTGTGTGTGTCTGACAGGGTTGGGACTTTTCCCTTACAACTAGAGACTCATCTCCACCCTCTCTCTTTGTGGTGAAAGAATATTGACACAAGTACCACTTACACTCACCAAGTATGGGAACCTCGTTGTTCAAAGATGAAGCAAACCACTCTCATGTGCTGATAAGAAAGAGATAAGGCATATCTTCAAGATAATGGCAACCGGACCATCATACTGGATGGGACTCCTACACCAATATATGTGAGGACTAGTTGGGACTTCATACTGGGGAGATCCCTTGAATGTTGGCGGGTCTAGCACCGTCAACTTTTTTGCACTAGGAAGGACAAATGACAAGCTGAGTCCTCACAATTTATGTTGAATATTTGCACATCTATCATGGAGTTTGGTATAGTTCACCCTCCAAAATGTTTGTCCAACTGACATATCTTTCACGTCGAGAGGGAGTTTTGGGATGACTTGTCATAAATCACGTATGATGATGAAGGTGAAGTGGCCTGGCCTAAGCACTTAGACGACTTCCATGCGCTCATGGAGAACATGGAAGGTTTTAATGAAACAAAGGTTAGTTCACTACTCGCACACACATTTTGTGACCACCCATTACGATGTTGCAGCATACTGCCTCATAACTCCATGCACTCATTCAAGAAGTTCAGTGATCTAATTGATTCTGTTTTTCACCATTTTGATCCTTAAGCACTTGATAAAAAAATGTTAAAACAATGGAAGGCCTCGCATGAATTGCATATGGATTTTTCGCAATGCTTCCATCTATTCATGTTTGAAGCTCTAAAAAGTTAGATGAAATTCCAATATCTCATGGATAGATTTGAATATTGCTTTACCTAATCACTTTGTTCCAAGATGAAGTTGAAGTTCAAACCCCACTCAGTGTACTTTGGTGATGGAGTTGTGCAATCATAAGTGGATACAGTCACTGTCTCAAGTGACAGTATGCCTTCCCCTCATCAAACAACTCCACCACCACATAGTGATGTGGGAGAACATGCCCATACGTCAGTTCAATTGTCACATCCTCCCACCCTCACTTCTCTCAATATTTGTGCATATTTGGCTGGGAAGCCCATGGGTTGTCATACACACTTTTTACCGCAACCTTTGTCTCCACGTTCTATTGATCCTCTGGATTGCACTATCTTGTGTTTTTCTATTCTAGACTCTACACCTGTTGTGAATGAGGATCAAGCCATCGATGGAGTTGATTTTGCGCAACCAACCTACATTGTCATTCACAAAGAGTATGGACGGAATCTGAGCATTAATCCATGGTGAAGGATGACTTCCCTCTGTCTACACCTCCTCCACTTTTTCCTGACATCGTTGGTGATTCTGTTAGCCCTAATTATCATTGTGTGAATCCATCCATGGATGCATCTGCTTCTGATCCTTCGTAGAACACACTTGATGTCAATACATCATTTGATAATGGAGAGGACAAATCGTTCATTAAAAACCAACTTGATATTTCATCTACTTTTTTCGAAAACACAGAGGGTGAACATTCTTGCTTCTCATCTACCCCTCTGTATGATTCATTAAATCATGAGGATTCCAACAAACATCTTGAATTTTCTGATCATGGTTGGCTTGATCTTTGTACTTCTTCATCTGATCATAATGTTGATTCAATCATTGTTTAATATATCTAAGCCATTGGTCTCTGATGATTTATCTATTGATGAAGTGGAAACCCTACAAGCTATCGAGGCACTTCATCTTTCACTAATGGTTATGTCAAACCCTCATTGTCCTGAGGTTAGTTCCACTTCTGATAATAAAAAAATTGAAACACTCTAGGCTCCTCATTACTCATCTATATGCACTAAAGATAAATCCAACACATAGATTTTGCTTCCTCCACTGGAATGACATGATCCCATCACATGTGCACTTGAGGAGTCATTTGCAGCAAGTGCACTTGCAAGGCATAAGTTGTCTCTTTTTCTCATGTTTTCTTGTCTACCACAATCAAGAGAGTGCATATGTTTATCATCTATATGTAGTATGTCACAGCACCATGGAAATTCCATAGAGGGTTTTTCTTGCACTTACTCTCTTTTCTTTTCTATGGACGCGTTTAAATTTGGAGTGTGTTGGTATTCATTGTTATATATTTTATGTTTTCTACTTCACTTGATTTTGTTTCTCACGAACCATGCCTTAACCAACATGGGCTATCCAATGCCTCGAAGGCTACATTGGAAATATCACTTCATGTAAGTAGGCCCATGAACTATTAGTGTAGGGGTAGGAATAGTGTTTGTTTTCCTCCTTGTCCTTGTTTTCTGGTTTGCTTGTTTGTTTGCTTTCTGACTTGGTTTGGTTTGTTTGCTTACTCGTTTTGCTTGCTTTTTTGTTTTGTTTTCTTTGCTTAGTATTTTTGTTTCGTTTTGTTTTCTTTTCTTAGTATCCTACTATTTTTAGTTTTGTAAATAGGTTTTTCCCTCTACTGAGTTCTTTCTTTTGAATGAGTATGTGGCTGAGATCCAAAGAGTCTTGTGACACTGCAACACTTGGCCAGTCATGTGTCCATAATTTTTATGCTTGGTTATAGCCTTCAACTGATGAAGTCTTGGTGAAAAATACAATCCATCTGCAAGGGAAGATTGGGTCCAACCATGAACCTGTGTCCACACTGGGACACCCCATGCCTATACTCAGCCTTCTACTCTATGTTTTCAAGCTCATACAACTAGTACAAATGAAGAGGGGGAAAATATAAATGAGAAAACCTATGTCAGAGGTGTTACATGATTTTCTTAAGGAATAACCTCTTTTGTTCTCAATAAGTCGAGATCCCTCTTCCACTAAAAAAATAAATAAGTGCCTATGCACATTCCTCTTTAAAAATATACAAATGCGAAAGAAGAGAAAGGCTTCATGCGCAAAGAGGTTAAGCATGCAACTCCACTAGGGTACTGACCAGGCTCTCTGGTAGTGGCTCTCTGGTAGTGGCTCTCTGGTAGTGGAGCAATGTATGTGTTCCTACGTAACTCCACTGGGGCACTATCCAGGCCTGCTGGTAGCGAAGTAACACCAGAGATGAAAACTTAAACTCTAAATTCTTTTAAGTCATGAGCCAAACTACCCTTCCTGATTTGAAACACTGTGATCAAGCTGAAACTTATTGTTTTGTTTGACTTGGTGAAAGGTGAACCATGTCTGTCCATGGGGTAAATGGGGAGGTCGAAGTAACTTGCACAACAACTCAGTACTCCCTGAAATACCAAGGCCCTACATTGTCAATGGACCAAAACAGAGAAGCTGGAGTTCAACCAGTGTGTTGCGGAGTGTGGTAGTGGCTAAAACACCCTCCAAAATTTTGGCTTGCATCTAATTTCAAATCCTCCCTTGGGTTTTTACTTGATGTTTGCAACCACTTGGGCACGCCCCATGACCTTGTGTTGAGTATTTTCACCCTCGTCACTTAACCATTCAACGGATATCCTTTTACATGTTGGTCACAATGTCATGCTTGTAGCCATGTTATAGTCATGTACAAGGTCCCGCTTCGTGTGTACAAGTTTTATTCACTATGTGAACATCCATCACACTCACACACAAAGTTGTATGCATTGTCGTGCAAGCTTCGTCACTATCATTCAACGATATATCACAAGTGTCGCGCTTGTTGCTCACATTGTCAGTCAATCACACTAAGTATATGTTGTCTTGATGGTTTGAGGCATCTTGTCATCAAGTCATGTTGAGTGTGTGTTCACAAGATCACGTATGTACAAGTTCACTCACTCACACACTTAGTCATTTTTCTGAAGTTCTAATGACCAGATCACCCTCCAACAGTCGAACCCTCACTGAGTTGCATTGCACAGTGTCAAAACTTAGTGAACATGTACTACTACCCAAAATTGTGTAGAGCTTGAGTCTATCTCCTAGGTAGCCCGCGGCAATCCTGGAATTGATTGAACTGAATGTCACCTAGAATAGTGCATAAGTTTCTCAACAAGCCATCTCAATCTGCTTTGCCCGCAAGCAAATCAACCAACCTTCTAGCTGGTCAACAAGAGAGTTTGACCAGGTAGTGACTCCAGGACTCACTCCCCTGAAAATTTGCAAAAAAGATGCAAACCTTTCCTACTCTTCTTACTGAAGAAATTGCGCTGACATGTCGGACATACACCTTTTTTTTGTCCCTGCCTCCCTAAAAACATTGCGCAGTTTTTTCAGTTAGTCACTAGACAACTGACCTACTACTCACCCAGAATATTTTGTAGTTTTCATGAGCAGTCACCTAGCTTTCTACAATCCCATTCAACTAAAAATCTATGATGGGACGTCTAGCAGCCCAGCATCCCTCTCAACTCAAAAACTACGATGGGATATCCAACAACCCAACATCCTGCTCAACTCAAAAACTATGACGGGATGTCTAGTAGGCTAGCCTCCTAGAAATTGTGCAGTTTTCACCAGTAACACTCTTGTAGCCCACTACTAGCTCCCTTGAAAAATTGCGTATTTTTTCCCGCCAAGCATGTTGTAGCTCGTTGCTAGATCCCCAGACGAATTGTGCATTTTTTGCTGCTAAGACCCTATGTTGCCTGCACTGCTTCCTCCAAAAAATTGTATAGATATTCCCACCAGTTGAGCCAGATCCCACGGACAGTCATTGCTGATCTGGATTTTCCATCTCAGTCTCCCAGTGAGTTCTGCACAATATTCACCATTAGTGCCCAGAGCTCGCATCCCAGCATGAAATGACAATGCATCATGGTAGACTAGGAGGTTTATAAATTTGATGTCATCTTGTCATGAGTTATTGCAGATATAGGTACATGGATAATATATGACACGAAGATAAATGGGATGAACAAGGAGAGCACATGCAAGGATATTTGTTTGTGAATGGATGAATGAACAATGCATGCGAGGAGATTTTCTCGTGAATGGATGATGCATGCAAGGATATTTCTTTGTGAACAGACGATTCATGCGAGGCGTTTTTTTCGCAAACGGACGAACATGCGAGGCAATATTTTCGCAAAAGGATGACATTGTGAAGCACGACAAAGCACAAGTAAAGGAGTGATGTGCACATGCAACATTAATCGAACACCAAGACCATCGAAGACTCCACACACCTTGCCATGCGAAGGTGAAGCTATTATACACCAATATGACATCCATCACTTAGTAGCATTGCAGCTCAACATGGACACCACTAGCATCATGAACCTACTAGCACTATTTTGTTGAGTATTGTCATGAGTCATGTCAACCACATCACTATTGTGGGCCATACTATTGTAAATCACTGTAATGTAACATGCAATTACAAGAGACCCACATGTATCTAAAGAGTCATGTAATCAGAAAAGTCATGAAAGTCAAACAGCCATGAGGGAAGTCGAACAGCCACAAGGGCTAGTTTTACCCTTGGCTAGAAATACCCCTCATTTGTACATAGAAAAGACTTTTTACCTTGGCTCCTCCCACGTAGCCTTGAGAGTCTGTAGTCTTTTCTTTGAGGAGCAAGAAGTGGCTCCAATGCCCCTTTAGCGGGGTTAGTGATGTATGGTGTACCAATGTGTCTTGGAACTTTTGACTAATTCAAAAGCTTGATAATAGGACGCCATATTTTCACACATGTATTGTAGTTGTTTGTAAGACTAATCTTGAATGTTTGTAATCCATGTTGCTTTAACGTATGTTAAACAACTAAATTTTTTTAATTTTTCAAATAAACATGTTTATGAAAATGTGTTGTATAAGTTGTTAGCATTGTCCTGCCCACATGGGCTACCTCACCGGACATTAGACATAACCTTTCCATAAACTTGTTATAATGACCGTCGCACTCATGTGGACTACTCCATTGAGTATTGTACATGTTATTCCTTCCTGTGTGTGCAACTACTATATCCATGTGGAGTTCTCTACCAAAACCTGTGCATGTCCTGTTGTGTTGTGTGTTTATGATAGAGTTGGGACTTTTCCCTTCCAACTAGAGACTCACCTCCACCCTCTCTCTCTATGGTGAAAGAACCTTGACACAAGTAACACTAGCACTCACCAAGCACATGAACCTCGTTGTTCAAAGATGAAGTAGACCACTCTCAGGTGCTGACAAGTAAGATCTAAGGCATATCTCTAAGATAATGGAAATTGGGCCATCATAACAGACGAGATTCCTACACCAAACAGTGTGAGGTATAGTTGGGACTTCATATTGGGGAGATCCCTTGAATGTTGGTGGGTCTAGCACCATCAACAGATTTCTTGGAAAGATTTACAATTGTTATTTTGCTTCTCAAGATTGTTGTAGCTTAGAAGGTAGTTCATTTCATAGATCAAATTCTTAGCAGTAGTTAGATAGGGTTTTCCAAATTAAATTCATATTTTCCACATTGACATGTAATAATTTTCAAATGAAAATAGAAATAGGTGAAAATGTTATTATAGGGTTGTTGATATGTAGGAAAGGACTATTTTCACCAACTCCATTTAGGGCTTCTCCACCTTCTACCTGTTATCTCAAAATCAAGCACTGGAAGGCTGCAGGCCAGGTTAATTTCAAGTAACTATTTCAAACCAGACTTTTGACTAAGGCTTATCCTCCTTAGCCTGAGAGGGCTCTCTCAAAGGGTTATTTATTTTGATTAATGATTTGAATAGATGGCTAACTCTATGGTTTGTAATTGTAT
>APFE030699628.1:7777-32459 GCA_000404065.3 Pinus taeda | reverse complement strand
TTTGAATAGATGGCTAACTCTATGGTTTGTAATTGTATATGTTTATAGGTTGAAAGATGAAGGCTGGCTACCATTGGGCTATGGAGTCAAAGTATGTTTCAGTACCACAACAAGATCAGCTTAACATGAAGTCAGGGCATTTAGCATTTGAATATTCAGAACACAACACACATATGGAACCACAACTCATAAGTGCACACAGGAAGTCAGAGCACAATCAGTGAATTCTGAGTGATTGTACACCTATGCAACTGTAAACAAACTAAGGAAAGGAAAACACACATTCTGAATATAAGAAATCCTTCATGAATCCTGAGTAGTGAAGCCAAAGCATTCTACCTAGCATGGAAGTCGAGGCATTATAGAGTTTGAGTGTAGAACTGACAATACAAAACAGTGAAACATAGTAAGTTTATCTATGAAGGAAGTCAGAGCATCAGTGATGAATTATGAGTATCATAAGTAAACACCACTGCAATGTAAGTATTTGAAAATGCCATCATAACAAGAACACACAAGAGCTCTTCATGAATCTTGAGTTGTCTAAGTAGAAATCTGCATTAGGTTAAAAATATACACAGTCTGCACATAGAGCAGCAGCTGAGCCAAAAAGTCTCCAACCCTTTGATAATTCGACCTCATGCTCTATATAAAGCATTTAAAAATAGGATTCCATCATCCCTCATCAAGAGAAATCGAATTTGCCATCAGTGACACCTATTCTAACCATAAAACAAACCATTAATTAGAACTAGCTGTTAACTAGGAGTGCTAGTGACCTAATACAACTAGGAGTGTAACTCCTTATTATGATTCAACAAACTTATCTAAGCATTTAAAGCATTCTTTTACACCTAAAACTCCATGAAGTAGAATTTGATGAAGCCTCCCACGTGGTCACCCAACTGCTGATGACAAACCCTAGAAATTAGGGAACATGTTTCCCTGTTTTTTAGGTTTAGATCCTTGAAAATTGCAGAGACGTTATCTCTTCATCCATGACACATTTTATGAAAATGAAGGAGGTTTTTGTAGCCCATGTTTTCTAGAACAAAAAATCTCTTGGTTTTTTAAAACATTCCTCCAGCTGTTCAGAATCTGTCCTTGAAAAACACGTGGAAAACAGGAAAAAATTCGTTTTCTGAAAGTAGGGTCTCAATGAAAGCTTAGTATATCCCAACTGAAAACACTTATGAAGAAATTGAGATAGGTTATTGTAGTAGGAGAGTTTATGAAGATAAAACTCCTTCAGAATTCCAAAATACCCTTTCATGTGACCAGAAACTGATCTTGAAAAAGACTGTTAAAACCAGAAGACAAAGCTTGACTTTCAGCAGTTTCGTAGCGCAAGTTTAACCATAAATTCCTCCCACCTCAGAATAAATTTGAAGAAACTAAAAGAGGTTTTTGTAGTGCAGCATGTTAGGAATAAAAGCCTCTTTCAGTTTGCAAAATTAAGTTCTCATATGCTCAGGAAAGCTTTTAGAAATTGACTAGTAAAAGCAGAAAACAGAGTTTTTCTGCTAAAACAGGCTGCTACAGGGGTTTCGTAGCGCGCTACGAAAACTCCTAGTTCAGTGATTTCGAAGCTAGTTTGAAAATTTCTCCAAAGTAATGTGAGATATGACTTCCAAACTCATGGTGAGGCTTCTAGGACATGGAATGAGGCTGTCAGACTTTGATGGAAAAGAGATATGACCTTGAAACACTTCTAACCTTATGACCTAACTCTTAAAGCATGAAATGACCTAGAGACCCTTTAACACCATGACTAAAAGAATGGTTTGTAAATGAGAATGAAACTAATTGTGATGAGCTGACTCAAAACTTATAAGACTATGATTAGAAACAAGGCAACTTACCAAAGCTTAGAGACAAATATTTTAGGGTGATAACACTACCGATGCATGCCAACTCATGTTATAAACTGTTGTTTTTTTATCACCGTGAGCAAGCCATCTTATCCCAAATATGGCCTTCTTGAAGTAATGGACTTGGCTAAGGGTGATGATCATCTTCCCCACAATTTTCAAAACTCGCATACACCCTTAAAACTTCATATCACCATTCTTAACCTCCAAACCCTCTCATCCAACTTCCTGTAACATTTTAGGGCATCGTGTAGTAGTACAAGAATGTTGTAGAAAAATCTTGTAGCTCACCTGTAGCAGCTTTCTTGACCCTGTTTTGACCTGTAATAATAGCCTAGACTTGTTTAGGAGTATTTTAACTCCTCATTTAGGACTTCATGACTAGAAGTGCCACCTAGACTAGTCCTTTCACTCCTTTTCCTTCATGCAAGATCATATAACATTAGTTCTTTCATTTCTAAATTGACAAATTAGAACTTTAGTTACTCTTCAAGTATGAATTATATAGTCAATGCATGCATTCTTGAATTATGAAATAGTAGAACAATCTTCTATTTTAAAGCAACCCTAATAGCTATATGATTGAGTGTAAGTTAGCATAGTTTCCTTTATGCAAATTAGCATAAGATTTGTGTCATTTCATAGCCTTTACAAGTTGGCAGTTTTCATTTCCTGAGTTAAAGATCATTTACTTTCTCTGTACTAGGACTCGCCTTTACATTTTTCTTTTAGTATTTAGACTCCTTTCAGTTCAGTAGAGGAATGATCTGGAAACCTAATGATCAAGTGACACACTTGATGGTGACATGACTAGAATGATCCATCTACTATGTATATAGCACTGTCACCTGTAAGTTTATAAAAAACTCTAAGTTGTTAAATTACTGAGGCTCATCAAGGCTACTAGACATTTCAGAGTAGAGAAAATAGTGGCAGTACTGTAAAAGTACTTTTATTCGCTGAACCTTGATCATGATTTTAGGAAGTACATTCGATCCTACACTACTTGCACCATTTCCTAACCAACCATCAAGAAGAAATGCCTATGTACTCCTCTCCTACTCCTAGTAAATCTTGGGAATCCATATCCATGGATTACTGTTGGGCCTTCCTTCTACTAAGAATGGAAATGACTAGGTTTTCATGGTCGTCAATAGATTCTCTAAGATGGCCATTATGGAGGCCTACAAAAAGAGTATCGCAGTAGAGTCTACTACTAAGCTCTTCTTTGAGAGAGTGTGGGTACACTTTGGGATCCCAGAGTCCATTGCTTAGATCAAGATAACATATTCATAAGTGCATTTTGGTCAAGTCTCTAGTCGATGCTAAATACCAAACTTACTAATTTCACATCTTTCCACCCCCAAACTAATGGCCAAATAAAGGTCATCAACAAGATGATCATACACATTTTGCACATGTACAACTCGAAGCATCCACATGCATGGAATGAAAGCCTCCCATATGTCTAAAAAAACTACAACAAAGCTCTCCATAGCTCAAAAGGCCACAGGCCCTTTCAGGTAGGTCTAGGATTTCATCCATTATGTCCCATTGATGTGGCCATACCATTTGCAGCCACTTAGGTAGATTTGGCTCACATCTTATCTAAATCTGGAAGGGCTAACAAATTGGTTGAGAGCATTCAACACATCCACTATTAGGTCCATGATATATTGGATAGAGCTAATGCTAAGTACAAGTAGCACCATGATCAACATCGGGTGCCACACAAGTTCCAGGTGGGCGACAATGTTTGGCTACATTGCAAAAGGAGTGCCTCGTTGGACCCCACCGCAAGCTTCACTCGCTCGAATATGGGTCATACACCATCACCAACATTGTAGGGAATAATTCCTTCGAGCACATCATTCCACTGTTCCTTGTTCTGCACCTAATGTTCAATGTAGGCTGCCTTCTGCCATACTTTCCACCATTACTGGACACATCCAACATCAGAATAAATCACACCCACAGATTATTTGGGGCCTACTACAAATGCTATAATACTTAGAGAGATATTTCCAACAATTTATTGTATGCACCAAATAGAGATAATATGCCCAAGTTATGGCCCCAAAAGTATGGCTTCCCAACTAACCTCAACGGGGCCCACAAACTCTTGGTGTTCCATCTCCTGAGGTTAGGGTTTTGGTTTTTTAGGGTTTTTCCTTATTGTTCAATAATAAATAGGCCCTTCAACCTCATTGTAACATAGTTGATAACTATGTAGCTACCACATCTCTTCTCAGAGATAAGCTAGCACTTCCCATGCTAGTTTTATTTCCATTCTATTTGTGATCATATTTTAGTATTTGATATTAATGAAATGAAGTGTTATTTCTACTGCATCCCTGTATTTATGGTCATATCTATAAGTTTTTGCATTCCTATTTAAGTTCATATCATCCATACTACAAAATATATACGTGACTTCCCAGTAGAAGATCTATGTATGTACGTGACTTCCCAGTGTCAAACCGGCTTATAGATCTGTAATCACTGAGACATACCTTCATTGCAACACAACACTTGTGAAACACAAATCTTGGCATGTGAACTGTTATAGACACACATTATAATATCATCATCATAGAGCTATCAAACCACAAATAGATTATTCAATATATGATCATTTCAGATCTATCAGATATGATCCATTTCCATGCTCCCTGATGCACTCCTATTTTTCATCAATTAATTCATAAATAATCCATTACATCCACACCCTAATGCTTGATCTCCATCTCCTTATATAATATAAGCATTAGCCAATACCTTAGGTCAATCCCTTAGTAATTCCAAGTTTATTCTTTCATGGGATGTTGGCTTGATGGGGCCTGACCCAGGTTTAACGTTATCCATGCCAACCAACAAAACCCTAATTGTTGGCCCTTTCGGAAACAACCTGCGTAGCGTAGGTTGCAGTCTTAATCGAAGCAGTATTGGGGGATGATAGAACTAGCTTTCTGCATCTAGAGGCCTGTGTTATAGTTTCCTATAGTTCTTATGGCTTAGATATACTTTTACGCACCCTTAACCCTTCTGAATAGTCAATTGTTGTAAATGCACTTAACAACTTCTAGATCTTCGCGAAGGTTCTTAATTATTCTTAACATGCATAAATACTATAGATATATTATTTTCTCATAGAAAATAAGCATTAATTCATATAAATCATAACACCAAGCGAAGATACAAAACTTGGAGAAGTAATAAATAAAAATCATATGCATCAAAATTAGCTCAAAAATGTCTTTATTAAGTATAATCAATCGAGTACAAACTTCTTTTTCCTACACACTTAGCCTATAAAATTACTAAGGTCTCAGTGGAATCTACTACATGAGCCTTCCCCTTTTTCCTAAGTACAGGAAATAAACCTTTCATGTCTTAGCACCTTTCCCTTACAAAGATTCTTCTTCAAAATTTCTCTCTCTAGACTTGGTATGATTCATTTATATATAGCATTTCACTTACAATACCATGGTCCGTCGACCATGGGCGGGTCTCAAAACTCTCTATCACTTACCCACCTAAGGGACTAAAGCCCCTTTGACTCATACTAGCTTTGCGCTCCGCTTCCACATTTCGTGGATATTTTACATTCTTTCAAAAAGATATTAAAATTTAGACAAAATTTGACCAAACCTTACCCCAGTGACCCTATCCCAATAGGCCCCCAACACAAACTAGGTGGCTTTCCCTCGAGTCACTCGACTCACGCAACAGTCTTGTCTTGGAGTTTGTGAAACTCCATCTTTAGTACCTACAAGTTAGTTGTACCCTTCGCTGCAACCTTCTGTACTTCTTTAACTGAATTCTCTGTAGTAGGGCCTTCCACCGTGAGGCCCATCATCCTTTGCATCTGTTGGATGTTCTTCCACTTCTCTTGAACTAATGGTGTGAGACAGATTACTTCCTTTGTCCATGGTTGTGGCTTGCCCCTTAAGATGGAATATTTACGTTGCAGCTCTTTAATCTATGTATGCAGTTGTTACCCTTCTTGTAGCTGAGCGAAGCGCTGGACTAGTGCTAAAGTGCATGCATGACCTAATTTTGTCAGATTGCTGCTACTTCTCCCTTATATTTTTACCAATATTCTGCATAGCAAGGTCCTGCTATAGAGATGTCCAAAGTTCCATAGCCTACTTGAAGAGATATGTGTAGTCCTCAACTACTGTGTCCAAATTGGCCATTCCCACTTTAATTGTTGCTCTGTCTTGGTCCTGGACTTCTGGCAGAGCGGTCAGCTGCAAATTCAACTACAACTCTGAGATTTGCAGTTGAAGTTCAAATCAAACTCAACAAATTTCATCCTTGGATTCCTTGACTGCTACAACCAACTTCCGAATCTTTGTTATTGACTCTACGTCTTCGGTAATGTTGAGTTATGGCAATGTATTACATGCATGTGTAATGGATTCCTCCAAGTTTTGGCTACGCATGGCAATTTATTCCTTCTCCTTCAACACCTATGCCTTTTCTATGAATATCTACTCATTGTTGGCCTTGACCTTGCTGATTACCAACAACGCGTGTTTCTCACTGACCCTTAGCTCATCAGATACTTCTTGTTATAGTTCATTGAGGGTCTGGATACAGAGTGTCGTGAGATTGACACCTAGATCTTTAAGTTGTGATAGCTGGGTGTTCGCTTCCTCTAACTTTGCACGTAGGGACCCCTCTGACAATTGAATGACTTTGAGATCCAAATTCTGATCTGTATCTAGCATAGTTGCTCTCACTTGCTGCAAGTTCGCCTAAATCCCGCTCGCCTGGTTCACACTCGCTTACATCCATCCCATTTGAGTCTGAAAATCACGCAAATCCTTCTACACATTGCCTAGTGCGTGCTTGTATTGTTTCTCAAACTATGTCCATAGTTTCGTTGTGGTGTCCTGAACCTTATCTCTGATTTCCTCCAAGTCCCCTTGAGTGAGGACCATTATATCGACATGCGCGTCCCTATCGAACTTTTATTTCTTCTGATTTCGTAAAGTTGTCTCCTTGGAGCACTTTTATGCTCTAAAGGGGTTTCCCTGCTCGACTCCCCCACCTCCTTAAACATTTGACTCCTCCTTGTCCACAGTATGCTGAGAAGAAGACTCCTCAACATCGACAATGTTCTCCTTAGCAACATGCTCTTTCTTGGCAGCTGCCTTAGCAGCAACCGCCTTGGCAACAACTTCCTTTTGTGGTTGTGCATCTTTCTCTTGAGTTGCAACCTACTCAGCCTCCTTCTAATTTTCTGTTGTTGTGGTCTACATGGATTAACTCTCCCGTGCCTTTCTTGTACCTGTGTTGAGATCTGAGGGGTGTAGCCACTCCCCTAGCCATTTCCCCATAATTTCTTGTACATTGGCCTCACCCACCAGGTATAGAAACTTGTGCCATGTCTTCTTTGGATCCTTTCTCATGTGAACAGACACATTGTGAAAATCCTCCTTGAACTTTACATAAGCCTCCACTTGCTAAAATAGAGTTGGTGACAGCCTAAGTTGCTGATTGATCATCATGCGAAGATCCATCTCAACCAATACCAAAAACATTTTTGTCTCCATTACCCTTGCAGGGTACTTTGTCTCCCATAGTGAAGAAAACTTCATGGCTTCTGGTAAGTCAGATTCTTGCAGAGGGAATTGACTGTCTTCTGGCAACCTCCACGCAACTAGGGAAATCAACAACAATAGCTAGGCATAATGGAATGCCTTGCCCTCATCCTGTGATTTGCGACAATTTAGAAAAATATCCTTACATAGGTATTGTGCCCAGTTGTATTGCACACCCTTATCACATTGTGCTGCAAGTGAAATTATCGGCGCTGGAACCTCATCTGTGGGACACTTCCTCATGATCTAGGCCAAGATCTACGCAGTGAACTACACCGCCTTGTCTATAATAGACTGGATGGAATATCCACGTGACTTTTTCACTAAGCCGAACTTGCTCTTCATTGTTCTACGAGTTGATTTTCTTTGGTTTTTCCTCCAAACGCCTCGGTTGGATCCACCCCTTGGTAGGGCAACACCGTGATGTGGTGGATTAGCATATCCATAACGGGGATGGGTTCTCCCAACCAGAGACACCTATCATGTACCAAGGTGAGAAATTATTGAACACAAATCATGTTAATGATTGTTCTGTTGAAATATGGCTCCCATAGCATGTTCAACAATCCTAGCTTCTCAAACCCCACAACCCATTTCACTGGCTCTAGTTGTGTTACCTTGGGCTCTTCATAATAAATCTTTTCCATATAGTTATTTAGCGAAATCGGAGGGAATTTTTCATGTTTCACAAGACCCCAATCTTCCAGCTTGAGTGAAAGAATACGCCCTAATAGTGCGCCTTCCAACAACACCTTCTTTGGCAGTAGTGGTGTAGAAACCATATACTTGGCATATATGAATCTTTCACTGCCTTCACTTTGCATTTTCGCAATAGGATATACTTTAGGAGCCGAGTTATAGGCTCGCCCTCTTATGCGTCCATCTCCTCAATGCCTCCACAAAGCTCTTCTTCATCAAGATCAAAGGGTTCATGCAGCTATTTTGACTTGTCCATTTCCCCTTTTGGCGAATCTTAGCAGGTTTTTTCCTTGGTGATTGTTGCACCGGAACTGTATGGTTTATTTTGTTTCTTCTTGATAACGGATGGCTTAGGTCTAGGTGACCTCAGCTTTGTAGGTACAAAGGATTTTGCTTCTATTTCTAGTGCAACCTCAGAGGTTGTAGCTTCAAAATTTGCGGCTTCTATGTGGCTTGTTTCCTCCATTCTCTCCAAGAAGGCCTTATGAAAAGTTTTCAGACACGTTGTCTAGCCCAGGGTGTGAGAAAATTTCTTCCCAAACAGACACATTCATAGACTGTAGCTCGTTGAAGAACACAAGGTGAGAAACCTCACAAACAATTTTTAGAGAGAAAAGTGATTTAGGTTAGGGCAACATGCCAGATTTATAGGTGATTTCAAATTCAAATATGATTGTTCGCTCCAAATTTATATCATAAATGCATCTTTGGCAGTAGATTTCCAAAGATTTGCACCATAAATGTAACCTACCCAATCCTTCAAACATAAATTTTTCCATCCACTCATATATAGTGCACCCAACAACTATTTCTCAACCTTTCTACATGGCACCAACCTACATGGCGCAGCTCCTTCTAGCATAGTTCTTGTTTCCATTGCGCAACCCCGTTACTTCCTTTTTCCACTTCTTGGGCAAGATAGTTTATAGTCTCGTACTTCCTTGCAACTAACTAGAGTACTAAGACTACCCCCCCATCATGTAGTCATTGCGCAAGGGCACGATCCTATTTATATGACTTCAATCAACAGCCATTGACTCTTCCCAGAAACAATTACCATTCAGCTTCATGAGATGAACTGCACCACCATCTGTAATTTCCTTGACTACATAGGCACCTAGCCAATGCATTTGAAACTTTCCAGGAAATTTCGTGAATTTTCTATCATAAAGTAACACAAAATCATTCACCTGGAAGGTGCACATCTTGATAGGTCTATTGTGCCTAACCTTCTCACACTCCTTTTGCACCTATTGGTGAAACCCTAGTAAAAAGAATCTTCTTCTAATTCTAACAATTACACGAGGCACTCCTCCATAGTCTTGTGATCCATCATATCATTCAATACTAAAATTTGCATACTCAGCACAATATACTCCATGGGCATCACAAGTTGTATCCCATATACCAATCTTAATGGAGTTTGGCCTATCAACTTTTTACGTGTAGTCTGATATCCCCATAGGACCACGGGTATGCGTACGTCCCAATCGTTTTGTTTTGCATTGTAGACATTTGTCGGTGCACTTTCCAAAATCTTATTGAATGCTTCAACCATACCATTAACTTGAGGATGATAGGGCGTACTCTTCTAATGATAAACCTGGAACTCTTCAAGCATCATGGAAATTGTTTCATTTAAGAAATGCATACCCCTATCACTCATCAATATCTTAGGACACCCAAACTGAGTCAATAAAAACTCAAAAAGGAACTTTGCGGTAGTAGTAGTGCTACAGCCTTTGACCGGCTATGCTTCCACCCATCTCGTCAAATACTCAATTGCAGTAATAATGTATCACACAACTGTCTTTTTACTGGGTGGCTATATTGGACCTACAAAATCAATCGCTCATTTGTCAAATACCTATAAGGAAATATGTGGGTTTAAGGGAAGTTCATCCCTCTGTGATGGCTTCCTCATCCTCTTACAAGCATCACATGCCCTACAATACACTTTAGAGTCCTTATGCATCATTGGCCACCATAACCTTGCACATAGAATCTTCTGTGCATTTTCTTGCCTTCATAGTGTCCTCCTACCACTCCTCCATGTGCTTCATTGAGGATGCTAGATCAATCAAACTCTGGAACATATCAGCATAGTATTTCATCAAAGCCCATCTTATACAAGTATCCTGCAATTATAGAAAAATTAGCCACGTGGACCACCAATTCCTTTTTCTGTTGTGTAGAATATCCCTTTGGGGTTGTACCCATGGTTAAAAAATATATTATGTTAGAAAAGTGATGTAGGAGCATGAGGCTTTAAGACAAAAGGCTTCAATTTATTCCAAAAATCCAAAAACAATTTACAAGGAAAGGAGTGGGGTCCTTTAGCCATCAATTTACAAAGCTTTCTAGTTAGGATTTGAACTAGAATCCAGGATTTGGATTATCATGTAATAACTTCTAGTAGTTAGATGTAGTGGAGATTATCAAGGAGAATATTAGGAAGATTAGATAGGATTAGTTAATTCTATCCTTCAATTTAGGATTTGGTTGTTAATGAACTAATACTTATGTAAGTTCTGAATCATTGGAAGCAGATTTCAACTAAGTCAGCTTCTTTTGAATTATATGTGATTAAGTTATAGGAAGCATAACTCTGTGTAATTTTAAGGTGAAATTGGTCTATCCTAGAGGTATCATGTCCCTCCATAATGTTTCTGTGTGTTTTTTAGTTTCCAAGTTTGGATTAATCCCAGGTTCTATTGTTTTGTGTGTGTTAGCATTCAACTTGATTTTGTTGTGTATTAACAGTTGTGTGGTTAGAAGTGCTTGAATTCTGGATCCACGACTGTAGTCCCATATTCTTTGTGAACTGCTGAATTTAGTTTAATGCATTGTGGCTTAGTCAATAGCGGGGGTTGGCCCTGTGTTTAAACTTTGATTTAATTGATGTCTTGTGAGTTGTAGATCCTGAAAATATTTGTTTTCGGTGTTAATCTCAAGTAGCAGACCTGAACTGTTATAAACTAGGGCTTATAATTATTTCAGCTCCGCAAGGTGGTGTCATCACATATCTTTCCTTGCGATATCATAGTGACTGTCGGATCACTGAGGAATGCAGACCGTCAAATGGACCTCGCATCGCATTGGTTATAATCTCACATCGTATTGGTTTTAGTGGGAAGGACCTTGGCCTGGTGGAGTTGTGAAATGCAACATGCGATTGAAGCACGCCGACAAAAATCGCATCGCAACATTCACAAATAAGAAACCTTCCAATAAGCCACAATCACGATATGTGATGGTTAGAAGGTTTGGTGGGTATTTAGTAGTTGCAGCTAAATTAGAAGTTCTAATAATTTATCAGAGTATCTAACTCTAGAGGTAAATGACCAAGACTCTGAGGGAAATCCAAGAGGAAATTCTGCCATAAATGAAACAAATTGTTTTGGGTGTAGAACATTTCTCTCTTACGCCTACACCACAACCACCATTTGTGGTATCAGAGCAGCTTACTGACATTGAACAAGGTCGTAAGGATCAGAGAAAGAAATCCACCATGGCTTTCAGAGTTGGAAGAGGACGTGGTAGAAGACGAAGACCTGTTGCAAATGTTGAAGTGATGGAGGTTATGCAACAGATGCAAGCTAGATTAGAAGTAATGGAAATAGGGAGAGGTGCAGATGCTGGTGATGTCAGTGAACCTGAAGCTGAAGCTGCAGAAGAGAAGGAACTTGTAGAAGCTACTCCTGAGATGAGGCTCTTTAGGTTAGTGTTGAAATCCACATCTTGACCCAGAACTAAAGTTTCAATTTATGCGGGAGGATTAAATCCTGAGGAGATGATATATTGGATAAATGACTTGGAGAAATTCTTCGATTATGAAGAAACAAAGGATGAAAAGAAGGTGAAGTTTGTTGTCACGAAATTGAAAGGACATGCAGCACTTTGGTGGGATGAAGTGCAGGTAGAAAGAAGAATACTTGGAAAAAAACTAATTAAGAATTGGAATAAGATGGTGGCAAAACTAAAAGGTAAGTTTCTGCCAAGTGATTACTAGCAAACATTATTTAAACAGATGCATAATCTTAGACAGAGGTCTATGACAGTAAAGGAATAAACAGAGGAATTCTACAAGCGGAGCATAAGAGCTAGGTAAATCCAAGATACAAATGAGAAGGTTGCCAAATATGTGAATGGTCTTAGAATGGACATTCAAGATGAGATAAGTGTACTGTCTCCCGAAACAGTAGAAGAGGCTTATCAGATGGTATTGAAAGTTGAAGAAAAACTCATGAGGAAGCAGTCTACCAGAAATAGAGGTAACTTCCGAGGAAAGGGAAGGCAAGGTGGTAGAGGAAGATCTACATCACCTGGTGATGGAGCTAGCAGTAGCTCAAGTCAGCAAGCACCCACAGGAGGTGATGCAAGTGGAAGAGGGAGTTTTTCCAGAGGAAGTGCTATAGGATAAAATGCATGATGTATGGATAATGAAGATACCCTCAAAGGTCTTCCCGAGACCTTCGACAGACTGTAAGATTATCTACAACTGTCACAAAGTTACATGCATGTTCATAAACAATAACTAACTATCAAGGTAGGATAAGTAGATTACCTCAAGCCTCCTTGTTGACTTGCTGGAGAGCACAATGCAGCTAGGTGGAAGTCCCTTGAGCTGGCTCCATATCAAGTCTTGCACATAGAAGAGACAAGCATAATCATAGCATAAAACTCTGATAACTAATACATGAATACATAAAATAACATCTAGTTACACATAACTAAGCTACTCATGCTAAGAGTTATTAGACAAACAACTGAATAAATGATAGTACCAACACCACGGAGTAGACAACACCAACTGCAATTCTATATTAATTTTGGAAGAGTGATTGCAACCATCTGTTGCATCAACCTTCCTCTACCCCTCTAGCTTCTCTCTCTCTCTCCCTTCATGCCAACTTCTTATGATTTGAGAAAATTCTCAACAATCAAGTATGCTATCCTTTCAAATGCTTTGACCTCTATCACCATAGCCCTAGCTTTTCTTATGTAGCAATTGAGTTAGGGTTGCCAAGTTCCTCCTTGAGTTCCCTCAGGTAAAATCAATGAATTTTCCATGATTTTCAGCTCTTTCCCCATTTTCCTCCTTCTTTAGGAGTAGAAATCCTCAAAATAGGTCGAATTTGGATGTTTCCTTTCTTTTCTTGAGTAATTTTAGGAATAAATATCTAGATATTTATGAGTCAATTTGTTCCTTTGACCCTTAAAGCTACACTTGGATTCACTAGCGTTGTTCCCATACTAGCAACTTGAGTTAGTTGGGTCACTAACGCACCCTTAGGCTTGCAGAGAATATTTATAAAGTAGGTTGTCAGTGCATAGCCGGCATTAGCATGGAAACAAGGCATGTGATTTTTGTCTTTGCTTCAGCTATCATGTCTTTCACCTCTGAGTTGATGAGGGGGTCAATTTGTTTTATAATAGATGCCCCCTAAAGTATGAGATCAGAGGCTGCGATGATGGCTGAAATACTTTACTTAACTATAATGTTCATTCTTTGACAAAAATAGAGAGAGAGGAACAGAGCTTCGGGTGGTACAAGAAACCTGATAAACCACATATATATAAAACTACTAAAATCATGTCCTAGGTCGGGCATTCCCATGCTCAATAGCTATGTCAGAGTGATTTTCTCAACAGAGATATGATGATGCTAGCCACTAATAAGCACAATGCGGATCCAGTTTCATAATAGAATCATCTTGATAAGCTGTCTCCAAAAAACAATATACGCAACTTGGGAGAGGAAACAAGGCTGAGTAATGCAAGCCTCTACCCAAGGTCTTGATTTTTGCTTCACCAAACAACATAGATCGATACATGTGAATATATGCATTGATGTCGAACATGTACAATATCATCTGATTACCAGGAAATAAATGGAGACCGTTAACAGATGAGAGGAAGGCCACCAATAATGGTGATGGTCTCCAATATGCACAATACAACCTAATGAGTGTGAAATATGTTTTTGTCATCGAACACCTGTAGAATCGCTTAACTAGGAGCCAATAATGAGAACCCATGATCAAACACAAGGCAACTTGCTAGTAATGTCTACAAGTACCAAGGCACTGAATGTGTTTCTGGGTTGTCCTCCTAGATAGAGTGTTGAAGACGATAGGAAGATACCTGTAGAAAGGTAGGCAATAATGTGTCCTACATCAATCAACACGAAACGGGATAAGAATGATTTTGTTTTTTGAGGAATATTGGAGCATTGGGTCTAAACAACAGATGGCATGATGAAAGGATATTCTTGATGGGTTGATGGAGGAAGCAAAATGTTAACCCTTGAATAATAGAAGGCACGAAAATGGTTGTAACGATGCAACACTAGACTCATGAACACCAAAGAGTGTTAGGATACAGAGATGCAAGAACATCGGGTTATATATAGGCTAAACTCATAGGATGGTAAGATTCATATTGAGAGGTTGTCACAAGGAAGTTTTATCTAAGGGAGTGCCATGTTCAACGAAACGATTGTTGCCAAACCACACTTTATAATACTGAATGCAGTTGTATTGTCCACTTTCCCCATCTGATTAGTTTAGCAAGTCCAGACAGGTAAACGTGGTGATATTTTCATATTTTAAGAGTCTAAAAAGGACCGCAAAAATAGCAACTCTGTGCCCTATCAGATTATTGTAATGAGTCCAGATAGGCAAACTCGTCGATATTTTCATGTTTTGAGAGTCTGAAAAGGATCATGAAAAGAGCGATTTTGTATCTTGTCTATGTAATTTAAAGAGTCCGGACTAGACAAATTAGTGGTCTTTTTATATTTATAGAGTCTAAAAAGATCATAAAGAATGACCCCATGGTGGTCCATTTGTCATAGTTGTTAACCAGGTGCAACAAAGGTTAATAGTATACCCGGATCGATTACTTTTCCGTGAGTTAATCTATTGAATCCGGATAAAGAGAAACCTGTGTTCAAGAGATGTCGACCTCATTTTGTTACGAGTATGAGGATACGGACTAAACTTGTTTTTCATCGTGAATTTTTAATGAGTCAATACCTTCATCAAATTTTAATGAGTCAAATGAAGAAAAATCAAGGTATCTTTTTTAGTTTAGTGTGAGAGGAAAAAGGGGTAAAAGAACTGCTCATTCCTCCTTCGTAGATTTAACGAGCCTGAAGGAGGGGAAAAACTCAGGGATTTGTTGATTTAAGAGCGAGAAATGGTCCCAAAAAAGCAAGTGCTCTTGTTGCTGCCATAGATTTTTAATGAGCCCAGTGACAAAAGCTTGGGATTTTTCAGTTTAACAAGCAAGAAAAGTGCCTAAAAGAATGCTCAAGTCATCTTTATAAATGTTTAATGAGCCTAAAGACAAAACCTAGGATTTTTTCAGTTTTATGAGTGAGAAAAAAGTGCCTAAAAAGAATGCTCTAATTGCCTTTTTCAGTTCAATGAGCTAGAAAAAGAGTGAAAATGAATTGCTCAAACCATCGTCATATGTGTTTAATGAGCCCAAAGATGACAAACTCGGGTATTTTTCGTTTTAAGAGAGAGAAAATATCCCATAAAAGAATATGCTCATATCTTCTTTGTAGTAGTTTAACAAGCCCAAAGAAGGAGACTCGAGGTTTTCCGGATTAACAAGCAAGAAAAATAGCATAAAAATTATGCTCGATCTTTCTTGATCTCATGCTTGATAATAGAAGGGTATATGCTATGAATTTCCTCATAAGACCAAGGGAAAACATCATGAAAGTCCTTAAAAGGGTAGGAGAAGCTCGCAATTTCCTCAGGATTGGGATTGGCTCCAATATGTATGTTTTCCATGATGCTTGTCGTGACAAAAATGAGAAATATTTTTGAAACATTTCCCATGTTTCCTTCCACCTCCAAAGTTTGGATAGTCATATAGGGTGAGCAAATGATTTCTAGTATGTCAGGTGACAGGATTTGAAGAGGTATCATGTCCGAATCAGATATCAAATCATGATGGTGCGAGTCCTCCCAAGGTCGCTCTTCTAAACTCATGATTTCTCTAATAGCTTCGTCCTTATGTAGGAGTTGATTGGGTGGATCGAAAGAAGCAACGCTTATGGGAGGGGCAGCGGGACCATTGGCCGTAACCAAAGTGACAAGAGATTCAGATGTAGATTGAATGGCTCGGTAGGTCAATTTAGCTGGTGAGAGCAGCATTTGTTCTCTGTAAGTGTCAATTTCTGAAGGGGCCATGAGGATCCAAGGATCGGTCGGTTCGTGAGGAATGGATGAAACCATAGAGACTGTATGTGGAACCGCGAGCAAAAGAAGAGGGAAATAACCCATGAGAGAAGAGCCCTTCAGTAGACTAGTATCGATATTGACATAAGAGTTAGATACACCACCCACTAAGGGTACAGAGCTGCTAGGTAAGGGAGACTAATCTGGGATGAAAAAGGATATTTGGTCCACTATGACTATCTTTCCATCCAAGGGAAAGAGAATGATATAGAAGACTAAAGACACAATGACCTTCATGGCATAAGTCCAAGTGCGACCCAAAAGCAAATTATAGTCGAGTTTATGATCCACGACTTCAATATTTACCGTTACCATTTTCCCACTCAAGGTGATGGGATAGCTAGCTAGGTAACCTTTTGGGATGAAAGTGTGGCCATCGAAAGATTTAAGGGAATTCGACATGTTAACACTCAGGTTTTTCCCTGCTTCCTAAAGGGAATACGGCCGAGGTAACCACTGACCAATCTTTTAGCTACATGTCTTAGCCTACCTGCAACCAGAGAGGGCTCTCTCTTTATAATTTATCTTTGTTTGATGAATGTTTTCAGGCTAGTTATGGTGTACTGTTTTGTTTGAATTTGGTGGGTTGGTGAATCCAGACAGAACTAAAAATATAGATCATAGAACAGTTTGATCCATTGGGTGATGGAGTTGAGGTATTTGTGCTAATGAACGTAGATTTATGAAGGCAGAGTGTTGTTGTAGAGCCAGATAGGCATATGTGAAGCAATTCACCAGATTTTTTTATGAAATTATGGAATTAGGGAGTGAAAGGCAGTTAAGTATCTTTCACTTATGCTAATCAAATAAAAAATGAAAGTATTGCTTAAGAGCAGTTAAGAATTCTTAAACAATTTTCACCGTGACAGAATTAGTTTAGACATGAGCAATCAAGAATTCATATCCATGGCTAATCCAAAAGAAAACATATTTAGAAATAGAGATTGAGCATAGGGTGTTCAAAAAAAATCCTAGGCTATTCTTTTTCTCTATTTACTAGGATTATGATAGACATAAGAATTATAGAAAACACAGAAACACATACACAGTTCAGAGAAACTTATTGCTTCAGCAAGTGACACAGGAATTCTGCAACAAAACACAACTATTCATTTCCATCTCCAGACAGCATAGGAACCAGAAATCTCCACCAGCAATTTGTATTATCAAAATGTCTCAAAATACAATAGAGCTCTTCAGAAAGAATTACACTACAACCAACCCTAAATACGTTATCTGAGGGGATATATATACAAAAATAGGGTACAAAATATCTTAGCAGAGAGTTATTGTGCAATAAATTGCACCACCAACTCTCTTACAAAAAGTAAATGAAAACATAAATATAGCATTCAATGCTGAGATGGCCGCTATATTTCTATCAGACAGCTTTTGACTTTATGGCTCTGGAAAGTGGGTTGTAGCTGTGCCTTTAACTCTGCGTTAATTGAGCCTACTATCTGGGTGTGTTGGTGAGTCACTTGTACGGATGCTCCCTGTGATACCTGTGTGCTGATCTGTCTACTGACCTATACCGTGACTGAAAACTTGATTTTTCTTCAAAAAAGGAAATAATATAGTGGCATTATCTGGGAAGAATTTCCAGCATTTCCTGCCACCAATCAGCTGGAGGTAGCTGATGCCTCCTTATTTTCACCCGTGTCTCATCAGCCTCTGTATATCTGTAGAAGTTTGGAGGCACCTCAAACAGATGATTAATCTCATGTTCAATAAAGAACAGATTTTCCAACTTGTCATACAGAGACTGCCCAGAGGGAGGCCCTGCTTCTTCTGTGGAGCTGCTAGATGTTGTTATCTGATTTTCAACATAATTGTTGATCCTTGTCATATACTGATTATATGACAGCAGTTGTCCTGTGCTAGTCACTAGGCTTGGCAGTCTTTTATCCTGTAATATGGTCATCTTTGCTCTGAATCCATCAATCTCTACTTTCATTTCCTGACATTTTCTCTCCAGAGTTTGAGTAAAATTCCTTATGGTCAGCACCTTTTTAGCTGTCAGGATGGTTTCTGTTCTGCTGTTTATTTCCAAAGCTGTGAGTTCCTCCCTAGTGCGGTTATTGAGGAAATGTATCATTTTGGTGGCCTGCTCAGGGATTATTCCCAATGCTGTCCTGGCTCTTTGTATTTCCACATGAGCCATACCTATCAGCTCAACCTGCTCATAAATTGCCTGAATTGACCTCCATTGGTCCTGTATTGATTGGCCAACTTTGGCCCAAATTATCTTCTTTATTTCTGCTAGGGTTTTACCTAGTAGCAATTCATTTTCCAGAGTTTTCACTTTAGCCTCTAAGGCCTTTATTTCTCTTTGTTTCTCTGCTACTGTCATCTTTGATTTATCATAACTGGTCTCCAGCTTGGCAAGTCTATCTTTGGCATCATTAATTTCAGTTACTTGAGTCTCAAGCTCTTTAACAGCTTTCATCAAGTCCTCCATGCTCATGCTGGATTCTGGTGCTGCTGTTGCTTCTGCTATTGCTCCTGTTGCTGATGTAGATGTGGTAGGTGCTGGAATAGCAGGAGGGGCTACTGCTGTTTGTGTGGGAGGGGCAGGTCCAGGAGTTGTTGATGTTTGAGGGGGCTGGGAGGCTGACTCCCCTTGCTTGTCCTGCAATGCTTTCTCTAATTCTACTTCCATTTGTAATATTCTTTGGTTCATTACCAGAAGCAGCTCCATAGCATCATCTACTTGCTTTTCTTGTGCAAGTTCTGCTGTTTGAGGGTGAATGGTAGGAGGCAATTTTGCCTGCCTTCTTAGTGCAGCAATGTCATCCTCTTTCTTCTTCATGAGGGCTCTGACACCCTTTGGATCCTTTGGGTCATGTCCCAAACCAATTATTATGTCTTCCAATGTCTTTATCCTGTTGTCCTTTGCAGAGGAAGACAACCTTTCCAAATCAAGTTGTGTGTTTGTATTCTTCAGGGCTTCTTTTAGCTGATGGGCCAGCATTGCCCTGTCTGCAAGTGTTGCATACACCATTTCCCCAGTCTGTTTGTGAAGCTCAATCTGATCCATGGGGTGTATGTCTTTGGAAAAGACCTCCAAGTTTGTTCTGTAGTAATCTGCAGGGGTCTTGGGATGTGGGACTTTAGGCTTCAAATGGGTGAAGATCATTTTTTCCTCCTTCAGATCTAGGCAGCCATCAATCTTTGTTTTTTGGCTGGAGTTGTCTTCAAGAATTTCTCATAGAGCTATACTCTTACCAATTCATTCTGTGCCTTGATCTCTATGAAGCCTTCTTTGATTGCAGCTGGTTTCTTGCCCTGTTGTCTTGAGGAGGATACCTCTGTGGTGTGTTGTAGGGCCTGTTCTAGCTGAAATGAGCTAGTGGCAGTCTGCTGGCTTGTTTGCCTTTCTCTGATGTGGCTTTCTGCCCTTTCCTCACTGATATCTCCTTCTTCTGTTTCAGGGTCAATCCTCGGCCTCTTGGCTTCTGGTTGTTGTGATGACCCTGTTGGAGGTGTGATCTCCTCTCTATCTCTCTTTTTTCCTCTCTCATCATTGAGAGGAGTCTGCAAAACTGGGATTTGGGTTTGTTCAGTTTGCTCTGGAGGGGCTTGCCCTGACTGCTGATCCTTTGATGTGTTAGGCTGCCCTATCTCTGCCTGTTGTTGTTCATCCATTTTTTCTTTCCCCTTAGCTGTAGTTGTTGTTGCAGGAGCTTGTTGGGTGTCCTGTGAAGCTGGAGCAGTAGAAGTGCCTTCTCCTACTTGGACTAGTTGTTTGAAGAAGACCTGTTGACAAGAATCCAAGTCAAGAGTTTTTTCCAGATCTTTCACAGTCTGCTTCATTTTTTCTTCCTGTGTCAATTCCTCTACTATTGATTCAGGTACCCATTCATCTTGGTTGGAAAAGTGTTGTATTTGTGGGTATGGGAAATGCTTATAGGCTAGCAGCCTATACTTGACCCTCCTAGCACTGATGAAACCTTCAGGGTCATAAGGGACCCACCAGAAGCTTCTTTTGAGTTTGAGTTGTTGCCCTAGTATTTGATCAGCTTCTTACCAACCATCTTTATTGTTCATGACAAATGGGCCTAGGTGGTCTCTGAACTTTAGGTTGGCCTTCTTCTTGGCACTGTGGAAGTGTGTCAGATCAGAGTTTATAAGTCGTCTGTAGTATTCCAGGGCAAATAACCTCATAGGCACATATTTTGGGAGCCTGTAGGGACAGAGCTCACAACCATAGATTCTGATGACTGTGTGATTTTGGTACAAGTACCAATCACCTATCTTGTAACTCCTAGATAGCTGCAAGATTTTATGCATATCCTTGGACGACCTAATATGAGGGGTCCTCTTTAAGAGGCATGTGACTGGATACACAAACTGATCAATAAATTCATAGTATGAGTAGGGGGAATTCTGGACTTGGTGGAAGACTGAAGACCAGAAGATAACAGACCTCCTCTCACCCTGTGAGTCTAGCTTCTTGATTGGCACTGGAAGCAATCTATTTGATAGTACAAGAATAGGTGATAGATGTATGAAGAACACTTAAATATTGCCTCCCTATTCAATCTTGACAATTGATCATGTATCTTATTGGCAATATATTTGGCATAATTGTACTTCATAGCAGGGAGCTTCACAAGGCTATATGCAGACAGCATGACCAACACAGTTTGATCAACATGCTCATTTGTAGTGAATCCCAGCACAGAGGTTAGCATATCTACCAGCAGCTTGCCTACCTCATTAAAATCTACATAAGAAAAAGGAGGTGGCCCAGAAGGTTGGCAGTCTGCCTTCATGAATTTCCTGGCTATTGCAGCAATGTCTGTGCTAGTGAGCTTGGAGCCCTTATCTAGCAAGTAGTTCATGGAGAAGGGGTATAGCAGTTGGGTCTGCTTGTAGTTCAGCATTTGGTTGATGGAATCTGGTGTTATATAAAAGAGGATGCTCCCAGATGGAGACTTCACAGCTCTGAGTTTCTGGTCAAAATTTTCTGCACAGAGGTGGATGAATTCAGGGAAAATGTTCACAGAAGGCAGGAAGTAGGTGGGCAGATTGGATTCCCAGATGCCATACAGGTCATTGTTGTCCAAGTGACTGTTTCTTAGCTGGCAATATGTTTGTAAGTGATTCCTCTCTGCCACAAAGTTTGTAATGAGGAAATCACTGTCCACCAGTGGCATAGCTTCCAGTTCTTTGCTAGGTGGATTCACAGGAGCTACATCCAGAGCAGCTGGAGTGGCCATTGTCTGGTTTTAACTGGATGTCTTACTGGATTTTCAAGTTTGGTACAAATGCTGAGGAATGCTTGCTAATTTTTTTTTGGTAGTGAGCAACTTGACAGTGTAAGGAGGCTCTTGCAGGTTTAATGAACTGTGGGGCACTCTGTTTTTTGAAGAACCAGAGTGTGTTTGAGCTAATTAGCTGGTTGTTTGGAGGGAGTTTCTGTTAGCAGGGGTGAGGGAACTGCTAAATTCGTTTTCTAGCCGTTAGCTCGGCTCCTTCAATTGCTTTAGTGGTGAATTTTATAGAGGGGCATAGGTTTCTTCCGGAGTTTTGTCGCGCAGGGGTTTAACTAGCTTCTTCAGTAATTTTCAGTGGTCAATTTATCAATGGGGAGCTTTTAACAGAGTTCTTATGCAGGAAATTAGGAGAGCAAAGGAGAACAGTGGGTAAAGAAGGTCGCCTGCGGCAAATACCTGGTTTTTATGGCGTAGGAGGCGTTTGAACCGGACGAATTGCAGGTTCTCGGGTTGACAATGGAGGCGGCAGCAACTTTGGCGGGTTAATTTGGCGTTTTGACCGTTGCACGTCGATTTCTCATGCAGAGGAGCTCTGGAAACTATGAACAACAATGACCAATAACGGCTAATTCTCGTCTTTTTATGCATTTTTTGCCATATTGGCGCCTTTTTGGTGATGACGTCATGCTGACGTCATCATGGGCCCGAGTACGGACGGGTGACGTGGCAGCTGACGTGGGTGCCCAGGTGGCAGTGACACGGTGGCAGGGTGGACAGGCTGACAGGTGACATGGATGCGACGTGGAGGCATGGTGGCGGACAAAGGAGGGGTGACGTCATGCTGACGGGGGCGTGACGTCAGCGCGGGGAGGAGGTGGTAAGTGGTTTCCCCAGAAGGCCTGAGGGCGGTAAATGGTATTGAGGGTGGGGGCAGCGAACATCGCGGGAGGCCGACGCGTGGCGGGGGTACGACGACAATACCGCCAATCCCCCGGACGCAAAAGGTCGGGCGGTTCTCCTGTGAGAATAACCGCCCACCGTTAGATGGGCGGGGTCGACGATCGTGCGATGGGCGGCGAATATGATATGACGTCGCGTTAATGTAAAGGGGACCCGCCCATATAATTTTAATTAAATCGGGCGCGGGGGAGGGTAGAAAACTTTAGGATATGGGTTTTATGGGTTAGGCGCACATTTTATAAAATGTTTTTATTTAAAAACTTTATAATAAAGTGGGTTTTGGGCGGAAAAAGGGGTAAATGGGTTTAATGAGGGCGGGGTTTAGGATTTTTGACATTTAACCATAGTTTCTTGGAAAAAACCATAGTCTAGGGACAAAGGGGTTAATACCAACCAAAGATAGGTAATATTTCCCAAGGAAGGGTTATATAGCTATAACGCTAGGGGGAGGGTATTTATAGATATTTTTTGGAAAAGTCTTCATAGATTCTAATAGAATTAGGGAAGGGGGGAGTTAGGGAGCTAAATAGTACATTAGTGGTTAATATGGCTTTGTGAGGTGAATGAAGGGGTAAAGCTAAGTTCTAAGAGATAAAACTTAGGAATTTGAAGATAAATGAAATGATAAGAAAGATTTTTTACACAAAAATGTGGCTTCTTTTCATGTTTAAACTTCATGATTTGACCCAGTAGCTTGCCATGAAGTGAATGGAACTGGACACTTGAGCAGATCCCAAGGCCCTTGGGGGTGTTAGTAAAATGAATTTTGGGGGAAAATGGGGAAATTAGACATGCTTCCAATGCTTGTCCTCCACTCTCTGCTTTTGATGCCAATACCCTGAGTGGCATGAGTCTTTGCACTTAATAAGCCAATTGGTGATGGCCCTCCATTTCTGCAACCTTGCACTACTTACCCATCCTAGTAATCCTAACATTTTTTCTTCATTTAAAGTGGGTGCACTTGAATTAGCAGACCCTGAATGTCCTCTTATTCTTTTGATTGCCCTCCTATCTAAAACCTACCCTTATTTCTTCTAAGGCCCCAGATTAAGCAGTTGGGAACCTTTATTTCTCTACCTAGCTAGTCATCTGCCAAACTTGAGCTGTTTGGTCAGGGAACATTCTCTATTCTGCAGCAAGCAATTTAACCATGGCATAGTCCAGTTTAGACTATTGGGCCATCCATCAAGTATGATTAGCAGCAGTATTTGCATAGCATGTTGTTTCCCAAAAAGATAGTAGTGGCATTTTGACTGGCCACTTTCCTGGTCTTTAGTTTGGGGTTCATTTTCACTTTTTTCTTGACCACTTGATTTTCTTGCCTTATGATTATTCTTTTAAGGCATACCCTCTTTTCATTTTTTAATTTTCATAGCATGTACACAAAATATGGAACCTTTACAGCCTACAATGATGAACATATTTAGCCCTTCCACTGTCAATCATGAAAGATGAAACCTATTGGTATAGGAACCTAACAGTGGCTCCACTTGGGGATGGCTTTTCCTGGTGGAAAGCCAAGAACAGCAGGTCAGATGGACTCATTTTCCTCTTCTTACTGTAGTGAATTTTCTCTAGTATTGACACCTTTGATCTGAAACCAGTGAACTGGTATGCAGTGTCTCATGACCTCATTTGTGCAAGGATTAACATTTAATGTTTTGCTAACATGTATCACTGCCTATCATTGGTTTTCTGCTCTGTAGACCTTGCTCAATTCTGTTCATGGAGCTTTTCAAGTATCTATGTCATTTTTGATATGGTTTTGCTGATCATTCTTCAAAATCTGTTGTAGTTGCTCTTCTATCTGTCTGCTGTAAAAAAGAAAAAATGCTTGAAAATATAGATATTTATGTACAATATGTGGCTATCCTATGCTCATGGATCATAGTACTATTTGAGCATTCTCCCATTCACTGGGCCTTCATCATTGTTTGACTCATCTAGACTCTTGAGAAAAAAGGTATTGTTGCCTTGCACAGATTGAATTACAAATGGTCCTTTCCACAGAAAGTCAAATTTTCCATGCTTTCCTTTGTCTTCCCTCCTAGAGTCCCATT